>KZ068050.1:95849-125400 GCA_002091845.1 Anopheles cracens
TATAAATAAATAGTTTATAATGGTTAGAAAAATCTTGTGTCGCACAGATTGCATACTTTCGTGATCATTATTGTAAAGTAAACAGACAAATGACAAAAGCCGTATTGGTATTTAATTTACCAGTTCAACAAATAAGTCTTGCAACAGAATGAACTACTGGGATTATGAATCTTACAAGACCAACTTGATCTACCAATAATGCTGTTTTAGTACTTCCATATTATGCTGTGGGGATAGCATACATCTGGGCTGATTAGGTACGTAGTGAACGTTTATGATCCAAATTTAACACTTGGGAATGTGTTTTTCAAACATACATTGTTTCATTCCCAGTAGACATTGGAACGCTAGTGCTCCAGAAGACTTCCCACACAAAACACCCCAGCAACACCTGACGAATGATATCACAACTACCGCGTACTTACATCGCTCGCCTTGCCGTGCATCGTGTCGTACGATTCCGCCTTCGTGACGATGCTCTTCAGCTTGATCGGCTTGACGACGGCCGGCATCTTGCCCATCCCGTCGCCGCCCTTGCCGGACGGGTCGTGCAGGTGCAGCACCTCGCCGTCCGGCCCCAGCAGCGTGTTGCGGATGTCGTGCGAAGATTTGCGATGGATCCGCAGCGACGCCGGCGACAGCTCCCGGTAGTTCGTGCGCCCGGCCGCGTCCGGTGCGCCGTGATGCTGCTGCACGGAAATACTGCACCGCTTCCGGGACACATCGTACCCGCGGCGCTCGTCCCCGACGTGGTTCGACTTGCTGCTCTCGCGCCCGTCCGCCCCCTCCCGGCGCTCCACCTGCACCGTGGCCGCTTCCGCCACCACCGGGGCCTTCGCGCCACCGTGCGCCAGCGGGCCACCGTTGTGGCAGTTGTTGTTGTGGTTCGTGCTGCTCGTGTTGTTGTTGTTGTTGGTGTTGCTGTGGCCGTGGTGGTTGCAGTGCAGGTTGTTGTTGGTGCCGCCGGTGCAGCTACCGTTGCCGGCGCTGCTGGCCACACTGCCGTTCGCCGCCGTGCCAGTCGTGGTGGACGTGGACGGGGGCTGACCGGCCTGTTGCTGCTGTTTGCTGCCGCTCGAGCCACCCTTGCTCATCAGCGAGCCCATCTTCAGGTGCTCCAGCATCGAGTTCAGATGCTGGGACATCATTTTCCACCGCACGATACTTTTCCAATCGGGTTTCTTGCGGTGCGCGGTTTCAAAACACAAAGTTCAACCTAGAAATACACTAACACGCGCACACACACGCGCTCTCTAACAGGAACTACAACTGGGTCGTGGCCGACGGCTGTCGATTAGTCCCTCATGTCCACGCGGTTTCGCCGGCCTACAGCAGGTCCTGCATGTTCGTCGTCGGGCGCCACCTGAAATAATGAGCATTACATCGGATTAGTCGAGAGTTGCGGCGTGACGTGCAGCTATAATTGCCGGATAGTGATAGTGGGTCAACGATAGAGAACGCAACATTGTGTCCGGTGAATAATGCAGGCAGTAATGCACGCCCTGTCTGCATTTCAATTTCATTTCAAACGTGCCGCGCATGTCGAGGCCTTCGTAAACGTATTGAATCGTATAGAATTGTGCATTCAAATGGCCACACTCAGCTTAAAAGGCACTTCCAAAATCAATTTCGTGAAGTATTCTTGTGTCGGGATGTAATTATCTGACAATGAAGCACACTACTGCCCGCCGACTCGTTGTAACCATGGAAACGTTGCTTCACTGCCACACCATGCAACAGTCAATCAAGCTAACCCCGTCCCAAACTGCTCCCGGTGACGTTTACGCTCAAAAATCGGTCGCTAACATTGTTTTCGTTTGATGTTTGGCGCCCAAGCAGCGTGCAAATAACGCGTGCCGATAATGTCAATATAACTCAAACGCTCCGTCGGGCTCGGGCGTGGTGCGTGGGGTCAACAGGTGAAACAACATAAAAACGTGCATTAAAACATAATCTGGCTTTTGAGCCACATTATGTGCTGGTAATTGCACGGAAGCTGCACGGGATGAGAGGCGTTTGTGGTAGGTAGAATATTTTAATGCGCTTCGACGTGTTGATTTTTTATTAATTTATGCCTGTTGATGTTCTGTTAAACGAAATGATGGGGTAAATTTGAAGAGCTGCTTGGTGCTGCCACCTTTACATGTTAATTGCATGTCAAAGTTGTTTGAGCGTCGTAATTTAATCAGTATAGGTGAGTGAATTAATAGTGATTGGTATTAAGCAAGTTCTTTTCAATGTATTGAATAGTGTTGCACGCCATTTCACTTGACAGCATACTACGAGATATGCAGATGTAAAGCTGAGACATACCAGTGTCCAGTTCTCTTGAATTCTAGCAATGCAGAGATGGATAATGTTTTATTGAAATAGCTGTATTGTTGATTCTTTTTATATGCAAAACGTAGTTTTTCGAAAATTCTATATCAGAACTTTCTATATTATTAAAATGTTGTAAAATTTTTATCCGGTTTTTCATATTTTTACAAAAATATGGTCAGCATCTAGATTTGTAATAACTTCAGTTCAGATCTTTCAAATAGACTTTGAGATTTGAAAATCAACAGGACGGTCATACAATAAAAGTGCTATAAAACTTTTTTATCAGAAAATAAATAACACTACACTTAAAGGTTTGTAATTGAATTGAATTGAAAGAAGATTGATATTGAAAGTTGTCTCAGATACTGCCAGTATTTTAAATGTGCAGATAGCATACTTTCAGGCTGATTAGCCACATTCCCGTAGAAAAGTATGCAATGCGCAATAGACCAAGGTTTTATTAACACTTAATTTGACGATTAAACATTCTACGCCACAACTTAACCTCAAACACAATGCTTTTTGTGCTTAAATCATCTAAAAATTCGCTTCGACTCATAACGCAATAAAAAAGTGTAATCAAATTGTTCCCTTTTAAGGCTGCTTCTCCCCAGGAAGTCTCTCAATGTACAGGCGTTTCCTACAGCATTGGTGTCACAATCAGCCGCAACGCCATCAAATCTCCCCCTGCCACGTCGCACACGTCAGCAGTCTTTTGTGCAGATTCGGTTGATTTTCCCCCTGATTGACGCTGGAAGAAAGCACGGAAAAGCTTTCACGTTCCCATCCTGCACCTGAGCGCGCGTACGCGAAAATTTTAAAACACCCAGCGTGACACTTGCGCGCGCGCGCTTATGTTTGTGAGTGTGTGTAGGCATGTATTTTAACGTTTGACACTTACCGACGCGTAACAACGTGCGGTCTATCTTTGGATCTTCGTGTGGTCCGTACCGCTAAAACGCAAACGACCACTGTTAGACAAACAAACGCTCTTGTATCAAACCGAATCAAAATTAAAGAGGTCAAAAAAGCATACAAACAACAACATTGCGCCGACGGTGAGGTTGCGTTTCATTACCGCGGTTAAGCAAACAGGTCCGTTGTTTGGACCGAGCCGGATATTGTGCCCGAAAGCTGCTTGGGTGATAAACATTTGAGCTTTGTTTTCTTTTTTTTGCCTTTTTGACACAAGAAAACTTCAAATCATCACAGCCAAAGCGTTGATGTAATGCAAATTGCATAACTTTGAGCGCATATTTGGTACATCAGGCTATAAGTATGTATTTTGCATGACGAACTACTCATTAACGCTTTTATAATGCTTTATTTGACCGATCTTGATGAGACTTTCTGGATGGGGACGCTCCAAAAGGTGATAAGTTGATTTAAAATTATAACAACTAGAAACATATCTTTTTTTTTTCAAAATGACTATGCACGCGAACTTTTAGCGCAGTAATCGATGAAACATTTATAGCAGGATATTTTTCGTGGAACCGTCAGCGGCAGGTGATATTCAATTAATGAGCACCGCTGGGAACACACCGGGAAGTAATTATGTTGACATTTTTTATTGTGGGCTAGAACGCCCTGCTGGACTTTGGAGTGAATCTATAGGTGAAGTTTGTCGTAAAATTCGAATCCCTATCAAAACATCATTAGACAACACCAGTGCAAACATCGTAAACATCAAAATCTATCTCTAATGTCCCCATCTCGGTCGCTGGAGCTAGCTGCTCCAGTACCTATCTCGTGCTTGAGCCTGCTCCGTCTGCATTGTCCTCGTCATCGTTCGAATTAAAACGCTCAAACTCCTCGTCACCGAGGAGTTCCGTTTTGTTACGATGTAAACACAAACAGCGCGCGCTCGTGCCATCTCGTTGCAACGACCGCGCCACAAGCTCGCAGCGCGTCTTCATGGGAAACGAAATTCTACCCACGCGAGTACCGACCGAATCAAAGATCACTAACCCGCGGGCTCAATACTCGCTCACTCCCAAAATCAAACAAATCGCAGCAAGCGTGACACAATGTGCGACTATCGTCAGCAGCGTTTGCGACGCTTGCTCGCATCGAACCTTGATGATCCCGTCTGTCGGGATGGAATTGGCCCACCCGTTAATGATGGGGCAATATTTGTGTTGTTATCGAGCGTTTAATGGGCGCCTCCAGCGTGTATGAGCGCGCGCGCGCAGCAATGCGCAATAGACCAAGGTTTTATTAACACTTAATTTGACGATTAAACATTCTACGCCACAACTTAACCTCAAACACATTGCTGTATGTGCTTAAATCATCTAAAAAGTCGCTTCGGCTCCTAACGCAATAAAAAAGTGTGATCAAATTATTCCCTTTTAAGGCCACTTCTTCCCAGGAAGTCTCTCAATGTGCAGGCGTTTCCTACAGCATTGGTGTCACAATCAGCCGCAACGCCATCAAATCTCCCCCTGCCACGTCGCACACGTCAGCAGTCTTTTGTGCAGATTCGATTGATTTTCCCCCTGATTGACGCTGGAAGAAAGCACGGAAAAGCTTTCACGTTCCCATCCTGCACCTGAGCGCGCGTACGCGAAAATTTTAAAACACCCAGCGTGACACTTCTTCCCCGGCCGGAAAGGTCCTTTGTTCTCCGTCAAAGGACGTCAGAGCGGAAGCAAAGCTTGATTGTGCTGCAATGAAGCAATGCGGAGCTTCCAGCGATCAGCGCAGCGATAAACGAGATTATCTCTACGCGGTACTCTTTTGTACTGGTCGCCTTCAAAGCACCTCGGTTCCCAGCACAACCGCCAACATGTTAATTGCATGTCAAAGTTGTTTGAGCGTCGTAATTTAATCAGTATAGGTGAGTGAATTAATAGTGATTGGTATTAATCAAGTTCTTTTCAATGTATTGAAAAGTGTTGCACGCCATTTCACTTGACAGCATACTACGAGATATGCAGATGTAAAGCTGAGACATACCAGTGTCCAGTTCTCTAAAAAAAAACCAACTGGCAAAAAAAACTATAACTGAATGGAATACATTCCGCCCATAATCCACATCGTGCGGATTCCTTCCGGCCACGCTCGATGGCTTTTCGCTGGTTGGCTTTAAGACGAGTTCTTTCACTTCACGCTCCCCAGACTCCTAACCTAACTTTTCTCACCGCTACACCTTCTCTGGCAAGAGTGTGTGTTTTAGTGGAGCACGAGAAAAGAAGACCACGAAAATGCATCGCACGGATTGCAGAGCTGTCAGGGAAAATATTATGCTTCCGGACAATCCTGTTCCGAACCGCACGAAGCTGAAAATTGCACCACTGTCCTTGAATGTGCCGGAACCGGACGAGATTCACGTGTCTTTACGTCGTTTCGATAGCCGGCCACTCACTGCGACGTCGAAAAGATACACGAAGCAAAGTTTCACTAGCAGTTTCGGATCTGTTCACGGTCATTGGAGCACGGTGGCTGGACGAAACGGCCCTGCCAGGTATCTTTGCACGTCACTCCGCGTTACGTATTCGTATGCCGGAACGATTTCCGCAAAAAAAAGTACTACCATCATATCTTTACACATGATTAGAGGGATCTCTTCCTCTTGAAGTGGTATTTCAATCTGAAAGCTTTGCCTAAAAGTGTTACTCACTACAACCACTTCGTGCCTTCGTTTGTGTACTCGTTACTGTCCTCAACAGCACTATTCACGCGCAAATGTTGACAGTACACAAGGTGCATCAAACTTTATGCATAAAACACCACTAAAGCAAAAAGCTGTCATCACAAGTGCGCCAGAAGTTTCCATCAATAGAAGAGGGCTCGAAATAAAAAGCGTCTTCTACGTATTGCCAGGGAGTCCAAGAATTTGAATCGAAATTTTAAAGCTATGAAATAACTTGACCACAACCGTTCGCGCAATGAAAGACTCGACTATGACGGTCCATTGTTATTTCGGTCGGTAATATCCTTAAAAGTGAACCACGAAATAGACCGACTTTATGGTCACCCTATCTTGGCCGGGAGAACAGTCCGCCGTACCTATGATCATGCACAGTGATTTTGGTTAGCTTCCTTAGCTTCCTCAGACCATTATCATTTCGTCTGGAAAGCAGGAATCTCGACTTGCTCAGCCAGTACAAGTTTTCATGACCAATTTATGATACGATTAGATGAAAGGAAATGGTCCGCCCCTTCATAGACGATGTTCTTTTATCATGAAATAACTGAACAAGACACACTCGCTTTTGTTACCTCCGTGAAAGCGTAAAAATTTTAGTATTACATAGAAAGGCACATAAAGGTTGCTCAATGAAATGGCCATTCTTGGTTACGCTTCCCGAAGCACTTGAAAAATTGCATCAACTTTCAAACAATATCGGTTACCTCGGCTATCTTTGCGCTGATACTCTTTATGCTACAACGAAAAAAAACTTTTTTTCCATTTTTTGTGACAATAGCTTACCATTACAGTGGATAGATAAGAATAATAGACATTAAACATTTTCTCTGGAAATATTTAACACTAAAAAACCCTTCCTATGATAGAAAGTCTCTCAACAACAGTGTTGGATAAAACAACGCCTAAATGTAGGCAATGCAATGAAAAAAAAGGTGGCTGGACGAAACGGCCCTGCCAGGTATCTTTGCACGTCACTCCGCGTTACGTATTCGTATGCCGGAACGATTTCCGCACCACGCGAGCAGAGGGAGAAAAGTTTCGGTTTCGAAAAAGTTAACGGCTGGGCTTTAAAGACGTCTTGGAATCAATTAGATACATGCGGCTGATAGAACTTCTAGCATGCAGCGGTACCTATTCGAGCAGGTCTTTAAGTTCTAAACCAGATCCGAAGCATGTCCCTAATTCCTATTCCACTAAACCAGCAGTCGTCACGTCAACAACTCTCACGCCAGCAATCCAACAGACACCGGCGAGTCTCCGGCTAACCAATAATGCCCAATATTGTTGCAGTTGACAGGTTGACATCCATTCAGGGTGGGGATTGTTCAGGGTGGCGCGAGAAGACGAGCAAAACCACGACCACGTCCAAGAATTTCCATCAACGCTCCTAACTCGGCCGGATACTGGGCGCATGGAAAACCGAACGATTCAATACAACAACCGCAGGGACGAAACTTCGCCGCCCGGGCCGTGAGAGCAGTTCCGGAGGTGTTCCGGACACCTATTACGTCCTGTGCGGATGATTCATTGTCTGTTGGTGTGTGTGTGACCCGTCAACGTTATCCAAGAAGGCGTTCGAAAACGTCACTTGTTGATTTCCCACGTAGCCGCGGGAGGCGGCTCACTCACAGTAGGCCATGGCGACCGGTGGTAAACCGCAAACTACTACACCCACGCTGCCCATATGCTGCCGTGTGGTTTCCCCCCGAGTGGACCACACGGAGTCGGGTGTCGGAATGTCCAATCAATGCTTGAAAAGCGTAGCTTTGTCTGTCAACAGGAGGTCGACCTCAAAACTCAACACCTGCTATCGATTTGTAATCCAACGGCGGCGTGACGGTCGCTCCGCGGTGCTGCAATCACTGCCGGCTCCCACTTGTTGTCCACTCGGTTCTGTTCCTTACATCCGGTGGAGCAGAAGGTGCATATTTCATCACTACACCATTAGCGTCGAGTTGACCATTTGCCAGTGGACATACTTTCCGTGCAGGGCCGTTCAATTGTCATTCAGAAAAAAAAGCTGCCACCTCTTTCACGGTGGGAGTTCATTTATCACCAACGTGCCTCAGCTCCTGCCAGGAGGTTTGTTATGGTCCTTGTAAAAATTATGACCCCACTGGATAAGCCGAACTAGCCGAGAATGTCACAACGCCACCTTCACGCTAATGGCTACGTGTTGTGACGTATGGTACATCTTTTTCGTGCGCGCGTGCGAGCGTTCGATTTTCGGGCGTTTATCCAATTTCCCACCGTTATGACGGCCAACTCTCCCCGAGTGTGCTCTCGTGTTTTCATTTTATTCCAAGTTCGCTCCACATTTTTTCCTTCCCCAGAGCAACATTTTCAACATCCCGGGATATCCCGGGCGAAAAAACACGAAAGTTACTAACGACGAGGGCGACGCAAGCCACAACGTTAGTCAACTGTCGATGTCGTTCGACGGAGTTTAACCTAATTTTTCATCCGTTCCACCACCACACCACATGGGTTGATGTTCATTCTTGCCTAGTGTGTGTGTGTGTGTGTGCGCGCTCACTTCCGACCTGCCACTCTGCTGCTGTTCGAATCCTTTTTTGTGCCATTTCTCTCCACCCGTTTTGGGGGAATATTCAACTGGTGAGTGTTTAAAGGATTCCCAGTATCTTTCTTTTTTTTTCGATTTAGTTTCGCTCTTTGTGCTTCCAGCAGCGCGTCACGGTCGTAGGTGGTACGGGTTTGGGGAACATATGTTTTTTTATTTATTTTTCATGCTCGTCGGTTCATTTCTCCTTCGTTAACGGGCAGATTTTCATATCCACGTTGGGGGAAAATCGGTGATGGGATTACCGGCAGTCGATGGTGTTCGTTCGCTGGGTGGACGTTTCGGTTGGTTTGGGCAGAGAATTTAATATTTCGATTCTGGGCAAGTACTTTTGTTCTGGGTGGAGTAGCCGGGAAAGTTTATTTCGCAGAATTTGGTAAACATTTTCATTGCCCATATTCACACTTCGGAATACTCAGTTTGACACAAGCTCCTTAAAAAAAGTCAAAAGAAACTTTATGAAGATATTTCCTCGTTTGGAATTTCTATGAATTCTGCTGTTTATAGTTTTATTGCAATAAAGTGTAGCATGTGCACTGTTAAAGAATGAACGTTACAGTTTCAAATAACTATGGGTACTGTTTTAGACTGGATTTTTTTGTATTTTCCAGATAATTTAATAAATATATTAAATTTCTGTAAATTGATGTGTCAAAGAATATATGTCAAATATGTCAAATATGTGTCAATATGTCACTCAGTTTTGTGATATAAACAGATTAGTAAATCAAAATTTATATCATAAATCATCTCCTATCTATTATGCAATAAAAATAGCTTTTCGCTTCACTATTAAACTTTTCACTAAAATTAATACACCTTAGATGTGTAATGGTAGGCAATTATTTCACATGAGTTGTATTTTTAATGTTTAAAAAATTGAAACTTTCTTCTTCTTATTCAACATTTTCCTCACCTTGCAGCAAAGCGTCAACCCTTCGTTTAATCAACGCACTGTGCCAGCAAGCCTTTAATTAAGATCCATAACTCAACCTCCTACCAAAAAGAGCAGCCAATCGCAACCCGTCAGAAACTCTATCTAACATTCCCGGAAGCGCACGGAAGGTGTAATGTAAAGCAAAACGCTCGTTCGCACGCAAACTCCGCCAACTCGTCCGTGGGCAAATGACTCGCCCTTTGATTTGCATTTCCAACCTCGCCGGTTTGTTTGTTTGATTTTTCCTGCCCCGTTCGATTCGATCTTTTCCGCAGACGACGCCGCTTCCTGCCGGCCCGGAAGTGCGACCTAAGCCCTCGCCGCGCACCGCGAGCGAGAAGTTGAAGCGGCGATGAAAATTTAAGGTCCCGGTCCGGGTTTCGGGTCCACCTACCGGGTGCTGGGAGCTCTAATTTTATTGAAAAATAAAAACAACCCCATAAAACGGCGGGAAGGCACGGTGCGCGAAGAGTTTCGGTTTCGTTTTACGAGCCCAATAAATTTCACTTAAACCGATTTGATTTGTACCGAACCGGAACCGGCCGGGGGAGTCCCGTACCGGGTTCGGGGATGCTTTTTTTGTTTTGGTTTTGGTTTCAGCCGGCCGCTTTCATTAACCAGCGTATCGTTTCGCCGTACTAAGCGGGGTTGGTTTTGATGGGAAGCTGACGGTGGAGAATAAACGTCTATCACTCTATCAATTTCCCGGGCACGCCGTTAGGGAAGCTGGCAGATTTTATTGATAACAATCAGAAACCAATCAACAAAGGGCGCAGGGAATTAATTGGGGCGAGAGAAAGTATTCGAAATCTGGCTGGAATTTACTTCCGCACCGGTTTTCGTGAGTGAAAGCTTTAATTTTATTGGTTAGATTTACAATTAAATACTTCACGATTCGGAGTTACTACCAAAATTGGAATCGCAATAGTTTTTATGTGTTTAGAATGCATTCTTGAACGCTTTTTAATACATTTTGTACACAACCATGAGTAAAACCGAGTGTAAAAGTTCTCCTAAGCTTTTTTCAATCCAGTACTATAAACACAGCATAGCCACTTCAACGGTAACTGTCAAAACGAACTCGAAAAAGATGTAAACAAACAAACGCTTGGAAAATCTTGAAATGTACTGTCATTTGAATCGTTTTTATGTACAATGTGTTCAATAACATAAATTGTCAATGTCATTACACAAGAGATACTGACAAATCTTTGTTGACAGACAAATGATCCAGCTGGTGGGAAAAAAATGAACTAAGCGCTTACTAAAATTCATCCAAACAGAATATTCTAAAAACGTCCAATCGATCTATTAATAGGCCACCTTGAAAGCTTTCAAACACTCAACCGAACGAGCGGGCACATCCACTGCTATGCAAATAAATCCCATTTAATGCATGCTAAAGTCAACAACATGCTCACAACAGGCACCAAACATTTGTATCGTGAGGGGATGAATACAAAAACAATCGCAACATACAAGCTGCACCCAACAGGTGCAGCGCTGCTAACTACAAACTCACCACCGATCGATAACCAATCGGGGGAAATCCCAAACCCGCCTTTATCGAAACTGCCCTGCACGCAACAAATTAAACGAACGTTGAAAATGGCACACCGCAAAACAAAAACCCGCTGGCGTGGGTGAGTGTGTGCTTCGAAAAGTTCCAGTTACGTGTGTTACAGTAACAGCTCGCTCGCACTAAATCATGCGCCACGGATGTATGTCGATTGCATCACGCTGAGCTGCTGCAGCCGTCTCCTGCCGTCCTGCCACCTGGGAAGGACAATTCGCAGCAGCGGAACCAGGCCACCGACCCCAGGGTCCTCTCCCCCTGCCGGAAGTTGTGAGCGCGATTGGAAAACGATGTTTGTCAACATGTAAGACTTTTCGCTTTCGTTCCGCCCGGAGATGCGGAATGCATGCTGCAACTTACACCGCAAGCCGAGAGCTTTTACTCGCCCGTTTGAGTCTTTTTGTTTTCTTGCTCGAGGGCTAATACAAAACGTCGGAAAGGTCACCGTCATTCGAACATTGGTGGCTTGAAATGGGAGCGGTATAACTTCACCGCCACGATACCACTGTGCTCATTGTTTCGGTGTTTATGATGCATTCTAAAGTTTCTTTTCCTCGGTATGTAAGCCCTGCATGTATCGAAAGGAAGTCACTGAAATAGGGTCAAACCATTCGTGATGTAAAACAATGTCCTTATGAGTAAGTATTAACATTTGCTGCTATAGAAACAAATGATTTCCCATCACAACTACGAGCTATTCCACGAATGCCGACCTGTATAATTACGAATTAGACATTTCAATGGGACGGAGAGTGTTGCTAGTTCCGGGTGAGGGTGATTAACATATTTTCTGCGAAATAATGGGCAGAACAACAACTGGGCAACGATACAAAGTTAATTTGTTATCAGATAAACAATCCGTTCCGATAATGAGGAATTCGATAAAGCCTTTGCTTTGAGCGTTGTGCATTATTTTTTAAGCTCTAATATATATTGTGCATTTAGTAGAATATATTTATAATTTCTCCTATCAAAACACATTTATCAAATGAACAAAAATTCACTTTGATCAAACATTACTAAAGCGTTGGTGTAACGTAAATTGCAAACTTTTAGGCGCTCTGTGAATCAGCCCAAAAGTATGCAATGAAAAAACAAAGGAAATTGAGTTTCATTTAGTGTGAGCATCATACATTATATTGCGAGATCCAATAAATAAATTGATGGTAATTTTGAAGCTAGTTTTCAGATTGTTAGGCAAATGGTCAATTTTTTGACGTCCTTTTATGAGTCGTAAATTTTAATTTGTATGAAATTCGATGAATATTTTGTAAACTTATATTAAACAAACAAAAAATTAGGATTTCACAATCGAGCAAGATTTTCAAATAGGTCGCAATTAGCTTCATTTAAAAATTGGACGCACTATAAACAGAGAAACTAATTAAATATGTCTTTTCGGTCCTTCAGACCGTCTCCACATGTAGGCTTTGCGTCATAGTAATTTAATGTACAAATTAATATCCACCAACACTCGGTTAACGTCGTATGATAAAACCCTTCCTTAAGGAAAGTTCCTTAAGAAACTCACTTACTTATCTCTCCCCCACAAAACAAGTTAGTATCAATTTCCGGAATGCCTTTGATCTTTTCCAGTCGAACGCGCCCCATTCATTCCATACCGCCTTAAAATAGTTTCCCGCTATAATTACGTCCGACAACGAGCGCCGGGCGATACTTGATTAAAACTGTTCGCAAGCGCGCTAAGTTCATTAGAGATTATCAACGGTTTGAACCGCCGGCTTTCCTTGAAACACCACCTAGAAAAGGCACGCGCGCGCGCACACAAAAGCATTCCTTTAAAGCATTTGCGGTAAGATTTACGAATTCCAGCCGCAGCCGGCGCAAACTTAAAGCGATAGAGCATGCTTCCAAACCCGAAAGCTCCCAGAAAGAATCAAAACCGATCGAAGGATCGCTGCTAGGATAAGGATAATCTTATTATGGACGACCCTCAGTGCGTTGGAGGCAAACAGACAAAGAAGAACCGACGCAAAAACTTGCCCTATCGATTTATAGTACCCCCGAGAGAGATATCTTCGAGGCAGCACTCGATGCGGGTTTGAGGGTGAACTTTTTGATGGCCACTCACGAGACGAGCCCGGTAACGCCCGGGGAACGGAAGTTGTTGGCAAATTGCGTACAGAGTCGTTCCAGTTGTTTCCGCAAAGAGTGGAGCAAAAACACAGCACAGACGAAGCAACTGTTACGTATGTTTGTAACGCCACTATCGGTCCGCTAGAAGGAAAAGGCGAAGCATCCAGTCGTTCATCGCTTTTAGGCCATCCAGCCCACGGAATCCAAATGCACGCCGAGCTGAGATTGCAAGGTAAGCGGACCGTTTTGGAGAGATTTTTCACTCCCACAACCATCCACACAACGAGCGGGCTCTGCTGGTGGTGTGATGATGGATGACGCTACGGTCACGATTGGTGGGCTAATTTCCCAGCGCCCCTACGCCTAGGTTCTTTGTGCCGGTGGTGATGAAATCGTGACTGATAGGATCGCTCCTCGTAGCGGACGATGACACGATGGCCGCGCTTCACAATAATGAAACGTTTCAGACACGCAACCGGCAGACTGCCAGGAGGAGCACGAAAGGCAAACACATGCTATCGACACCCTCGAACGTCAAAGGAATCGCCCGGCACGACTAGAACAGCCAGCCAGTCAATTAACCGGCCGGTTGCGGGGGTTGCAGAAATTGTGTGAAAGAACGGCGATGATGAGGCCGATGATGGTTGCAATTAATTGACTTCATGAGTCCTTCGATCGGGACGGGACTAGCGGGCGTCCTAAGGTCCGTGCCATGAGTGATAAATGTGATTCAATTAGCCCACCGGGACGGGAGCCGGGTTCGCACACGCATCACACGCGCACGATACTTATTCGATTTCAGCATTTTATGTAAGTGAATCTTTCCGATGGGGCGCGCCGATCGAGAAGGTTCTTCTACCAGCCGGGCGGTTTGAGTGCCCAGTGTCGGTTACTCAAGTGGCAGGTCGCTTTCATAGTGCGTCTCGAGCACGGCATATGTTCATATTCATTCGAGTGATTTGCTTAGCTAATAGGAATGTGCTTCCCATTTTGGCCATTTCACTGTCTTTCAGCGCTTCATCTCAGAAGAGAGACCTATACAATTTGGCTGCAAGCTTGGTGAGTAGTGTTGCCATTGGTTTGGAATGAAATAATCGCACAATTCAGGATTTTCTTTATTGTTCTACTCAACAATAATAGCACGTTTTGTTAAGACAGCAGACTAGGTAAAAAATATTTCGAAAATAGCTGCCTATTTTGGTTTATAATACCACTACTTTGTGTTAGTTTCCGATTAAACCAATCATTCATACTGTTCATGTTTCAAAATGCTTGCACTAATGCATAATATAAGTTATTAGTGAAATGTAAAAACGTGAAAGAACTATCGAAATATCTAAATAAAATGAATGGACGTCGTTTAAACGAGGTAGAGATAATAGGGATATGTTATCTTGACATTCTATAAGGTAAAATTGTATAAACACCTTGCTACTATCCAGGGTCCAGGGTTTTGTCCCGGATAAATTTGCGCCTAAAGATATCAATTTAGCAAGATATCAATCAAGATATAAATCAGCTTTGTATCAATTTAGCTTAAGCAAATTCCACAATCATTAAAAATCATTATAAAATATTACTCGCATGGTTTGCGCCATGTTTTAAGCGGTTGAATGCATACTTACAGGCGCAAATTTAGTCTGGACACAAACCAGTAGGACGGGAGTAGTGCAATTTATCCACAACAATCAAGCAGACTTCTTCGACATTGACTCTGTGCCACCATTTCGTTGAACCAAATACGAAACGAATAAAAAAACATAGTACAACTGTGCAAATGGCAGATCACGTGAGCTCCAATAAATTACTACGACAACACACTTCATTTCAGGTGCCAACACATTCCCGGGAATAAAATGTAATCTAGTTGCCGTTGGTATACCACTCACACTAGCTCGAACGTACGGTTCGTCGAAATGTCATTCCATTCGTCTGCAGCCTAATATCACTGCTCGTGACAGCTCTTGGCTATACCAACGGCAACTAGATTACATTTTATTCCCGGGAATGTGTAGGCACCTGAAATGAAGTGTGTTGTCGTAGTAATTTATTGGAGCTCACGTGATCTGCCATTTGCACAGTTGTACTGTGTTTTTTTTTATTCGTTTCGTATTTGGTTCAACGAAATGGTGGCGCAGAGTCAATGTCGAAGAAGTCTGGTTGATTGTTGTGGTTAAATTGCACTACTCCCGTCCTACTGGGTTGTGTCCAGGCTAAATTTGCGCCTTTAAGTATGCATTCAACCGCTTAAAACATGGCGCAAACCATGCGAGAAATATTTTATAATGTTGTTTAATCATTGTGGAATTTGCTTAAGCTAAATTGATACAAAGCATTGCATATCTTTAGGCGCAAATTTATCCGGGACAAAACCCTGGACCATAGTAGCAGGGTATTTATATAATTTTACCTTATAGGATGTCAAGATAACATATCCCTACTATCTCTACCTCTTTTCAACGGCGTCCATTAATTTTATTTAGATATTTCGATAGTTCTTTTACGTTTTTACATTTAACTAATAACTTATATTATTTTTACGAAGCATTTTGAAACATGAACAGTATGAATGATTGGTTTAATCGGAAACTAACACAAAGTAGTGGTATTATAAACCAAAATAGGCAGCTATTTTCGAAATATTTTTTACCTAGTCTGCTGTCTTAACAAAACGTGCTATTATTGTTGAGTTGAACAATAAAGAAAACCCTGAATTGTGCGGTTATTTCATTCCAAACCAATGCCAACACAACTCACCAAGCTTGCAGCCAAATTGTATAGGTCTCTGTTCTGAAATGAAGCGAAAATGGCGAGTGAAATGGCCAAAATGGGAAGCAACTTCCTATTAGCTAAGCAAATCACTTGAATGAATATGAACATATGCCGTGCTCAAGACGCGCTATGAAAGCGACCTGCCACTTGAGTAACCGACACTAGGCACTCAAACCGCCCGGCTGCCAGAAGAACCTTCTCGATCGGCGCGCCCCATCGGAAAGATTCACTTACATAAAATGCTGAAATCGAATAAGTATCGTGCGCGTGTGATGCGTGTGCGAACCCGGCTCCCGTCCCGGTGGGCTAATTGAATCACATTTATCACTCATGGCACGGACCTTAGGACGCCCGCTAGTCCCGTCCCGATCGAAGGACTCATGAAGTCAATTAATTGCAACCATCATCGGCCTCATCATCGCCGTTCTTTCACACAATTTCTGCAACCCCCGCAACCGGCCGGTTAATTGACTGGCTGGTGAGGTCCTGTTCTAGTCGTGCCGGGCGATTCCTTTGACGTTCGAGGGTGTCGATAGCATGTGTTTGCCTTTCGTGCTCCTCCTGACAGTCTGCCGGTTGCGTGTCTGAAACGTTTCATTATTGTGAAGCGCGACCATCGTGTCATCGCCCGCTACGAGGAGCGATCCTATCAGTCACGATTTCATCACCACCGGCACAAAGCACCTAGGCGTAGGGGCGCTGGGAAATTAGCCCACCAATCGTGACCGTAGCGTCATCCATCATCACACCACCAGCAGAGCCCGCTCGTTGTGTGGATGGTTGTGGGAGTGAAAAATCTCTCCAAAACGGTCCGCTTACCTTGCAATCTCAGCTCGGCGTGCATTTGGATACCGTGGGCTGGATGGCCTAAAAGCGATGAACGACTGGATGCTTCGGTTCTTCCTTCTAGCGGACCGATAGTGGCGTTACAAACATACGTAACAGTTGCTTCGTCTGTGCTGTGTTTTTGCTCCACTCTTTGCGGAAACAACTGGAACGACTCTGTACGCAATTTGCCAACAACTTCCGTTCCCCGGGCGTTACCGGGCTCGTCTCGTGAGTGGCCATCAAAAAGTTCACCCTCAAACCCGCATCGAGTGCTGCCTCGAAGATATCTCTCTCGGGGGTACTATAAATCGATAGGGCAAGTTTTTGCGTCGGTTCTTCTTTGTCTGTTTGCCTCCAACGCACTGAGGGTCGTCCATAATAAGATTATCCTTATCCTAGTAGCGATCCTTCGATCGGTTTTGATTCTTTCTGGGAGCTTTCGGTTTGGAAGCATGCTCTATCACTACTGCACGAGGGGAAAAACGTCACAAGGCAGTGTTCCTTGCAAATTGCATGGCACGCGTACGGCTACCGGTCCAAATTGTTTCCGGCCCCATCAGCGCCAGTGAGCTAACTTCACCGCCTACTACTACTGCTGCTGCTGTGTGTCTCGGATGCTGTTGCGCCCTCCCGGTACCGTAGTTTGTCCTGCTGGATTTACCGTCGGGTTTTATCATACGACCTTAACCGAGTGTTGGTGGATATTAATTTGTACATTAAATTACTATGACGCAAAGCCTACATGTGGAGACGGTCTGAAGGACCGAAAAGACATATTTAATTAGTTTCTCTGTTTATAGTGCGTCCAATTTTTAAATGAAGCTAATTGCGACCTATATGAAAATCTTGCTCGATTGTGAAATGCTAAATTTTTGTTTGTTTAATATAAGTTTACAAAATCTTCATCGAATTTCATACAAATGAAAATTTACGACTCATAAAAGGACGTCAAAAAATTGACCATTTGCCTAACAATCTGAAAACTAGCTTCAAAATTACCATCAATTTATTTATTGGATCTCGCAATATAATGTATGATGCTCACACTAAATGAAACTCAATTTCCTTTGTTTTTTTCGTTGCATACTTTTGGGCTGATTCACAAAGCGCCTAAAAGTTTGCAATTTACGTTACACCAACGCTTTAGTAATGTTTGATCAAAGTGAATTTTTGTTCATTTGATAAATGTGTTTTGATAGGAGAAATTATAAATATATTCTACTAAATGCACAATTTATATTAGAGCTTAAAAATAATGTACAACGCTCAAAGCAAAGGCTTTATCAAATTCCTCATTATCGGTACGGATTGTTTATCTGATAACAAATTAACTTTGTATCGTTGCACAGTTGTTGTTCTGCACATTATTTCGCAGAAAACATGTTAATCACCCTCACCCGGAACTAGCAACACTCTCCGTCCCATTGAAATGTCTAATTCGTAATTATACAGGTCGGCATTCGTGGAACAGCTCGTAGCTGTGATGGGAAATCATTTGTTTCTATAGCAGCAAATGTTAAGACTTACTCATAAGGACATTGTTTTACATCACGAATGGTTTGACCCTATTTCTGTGACTTCATTTCGATACATGCAGGGCTTACATACCGAGGAAAAGAAACTTTAGAATGCATCATAAACACCGAAACAATGAGCACAGTGGTATCGTGGCGGTGAAGTTATACCGCTCCCATTTCAAGCCACCAATGTTCGAATGACGGTGACCTTTCCGACGTTTTGTATTAGCCCTCGAGCAAGAAAACAAAAAGACTCAAACGGGCGAGTAAAAGCTCTCGGCTTGCGGTGTAAGTTGCAGCATGCATTCCGCATCTCCGGGCGGAACGAAAGCGAAAAGTCTTACATGTTGACAAACATCGTTTTCCAATCGCGCTCACAACTTCCGGCAGGGGGAGAGGACCCTGGGGTCGGTGGCCTGGTTCCGCTGCTGCGAATTGTCCTTCCCAGGTGGCAGGACGGCAGGAGACGGCTGCAGCAGCTCAGCGTGATGCAATCGACATACATCCGTGGCGCATGATTTAGTGCGAGCGAGCTGTTACTGTAACACACGTAACTGGAACTTTTCGAAGCACACACTCACCCACGCTAGCGGGTTTTTGTTTTGCGGTGTGCCATTTTCAACGTTCGTTTAATTTGTTGCGTGCTGGGTAGTTTCGATAAAGGCGGGTTTGGGACTTCCCCCGATTGGTTATCGATCGGTGGTGAGTTTGTAGTTAGCAGCGCTGCACCTGTTGGGTGCAGCTTGTATGTTGCGATTGTTTTTGTATTCATCCCCTCACGATACAAATGTTTGGTGCCTGTTGTGAGGATGTTGTTGACTTAAGCATGCATTAAATGGGATTTATTTACATTGCAGTGGAAGTGCCCGCTCGTTCGGTTGAGTGTTTGAAAGCTTTTAAGGTGGCCCATTAATAGATCGATTGGACGTTTTTAGAATATTCTGTTTGGATGAATTTTAGACAGCGCTTAGTTCATTTTTTCCCACCAGCTGGACCAGTTTGCCAACAAAGAGTTGTCCGTATTTCTTGTGTAATGACTGTAATTTTATTGATAATTAATGTTATTGAACACATTGCACATACAAACGATTCTAATGACAGTACATTTCAAGATTTTCCAAGCGTTTGTTTGTTTACATCTTTTTCGAGTTCGTTTTGACACTTGCCGTTGAAGTGCCTATGCTGTGTTTATAGTACTGGATTGAAAAAAGCTTAGGAGAACTTTTACACACGTTTTTACTCATGGTTATGTACAAAATGTATTAAAAAGCGTTCAAGAATGCATTCTAAACACATAAAAACTATTGCTTTTCCAATTTTGGTAGTAACTTCGAATCGTGAAGTATTTAATTGTGAATCTAACCAATAAAATTAAAGCTTTCACTCACGAAAACCAGTGCGGAAGTAAATTCCAGCCAGATTTCGAACACTTTCTCTCGCCCCAATTAATTCCCTGCGCCCTTTGTTGATTGGTTTCTGATTGTTATCAATAAAATCTGCCAGCTTCCCTAACGGCGTGCCCGGGAAATTGATAGAGTGATAGACGTTTATTCTCCACCGTCAGCTTCCCATCAAAACCAACCCCGCTTAGTACGGCGAAACGATACGCTGGTTAATGAAAGCGGCCGGCTGAAACCAAAACCAAAACAAAAAAAGCATCCCCGAACCCGGTACGGGACTCCCCCGGCCGGTTCCGGTTCGGTACAAATCAAATCGGTTTAAGTGAAATTTATTGGGCTCGTAAAACGAAACCGAAACTCTTCGCGCACCGTGCCTTCCCGCCGTTTTATGGGGTTGTTTTTATTTTTCAATAAAATTAGAGCTCCCAGCTCCCTGTAGGTGGACCCAAAACCCGGACTAGAACCTTAAATTTTCATTGCCGCTTCAACTTCTCGCTCGCGGTGCGCGGCGAGGGCTTAGGTCGCACTTCCGGGCCGGCAGGAAGCGGCGTCGTCTGTGGAAAAGATCGAATCGAACGGGGCAGGAAAAATCAAACAAACAAACCGGCGAGGTTGGAAATGCAAATCAAAGGGCGAGTCATTTGCCCACGGACGAGTTGGCGGAGTTTGCGTGCGAACGAGCGTTTTGCTTTACATTACACCTTCCGTGCGCTTCCGGGAATGTTAGATAGAGTTTCTGACGGGTTGCGATTGGCTGCTCTTTTTGGTAGGAGGTTGAGTTATGGATCTTAATTAAAGGCTTGCTGGCGCAGTGCGTTGATTAAACGAAGGGTTGACGCTTTGCTGCAAGGTGAGGAAAATGTTGAATAAGAAGAAGAAAGATTCAATTTTTTAAACATTAAAAATACAACTCATGTGAAATAATTGCCTACCATTACACATCTAAGGTGTATTAATTTTAGTGAAAAGTTTAATAGTGAAGCGAAAAGCTATTTTTATTGCATAATAGATAGGAGATGATTTATGATATAAATTTTGATTTACTAATCTGTTTATATCACAAAACTGAGTGACATATTGACATATATTTGACATATTTGACATATATTCTTTGACACATCAATTTACAGTAATTTAATATATTTATAAAATTATTTGGAAAATACAAAAAAATCCAGTCTAAAACAGTACCCATAGTTATTTGAAACTGTAACGTTCATTCTTTAACAGTGCACATGCTACACTTTATTGCAATAAAACTATAAACAGCAGAATTCATAGAAATTCCAAACGAGGAAATATCTTCATAAAGTTTCTTTTGACTTTTTTTAAGGAGCTTGTGTCAAACTGAGTATTCCGAAGTGTGAATATGGGCAATGAAAATGTTTACCAAATTCTGCGAAATAAACTTTCCCGGCTACTCCACCCAGAACAAAAGTACTTGCCCAGAATCGAAATATTAAATTCTCTACCCAAACCAACCAAACCGTCCACCATCGACGAACACCATCGACTGCCGGTAATCCCATCACCGATTTTCCCCCAACGTGGATATGAAAATCTGCCCGTTAACGAAGGAGAAATGAACCGACGAGCATGAAAAATAAATAAAAAAACATATGTTCCCCAAACCCGTACCACCTACGACCGTGATGCGCTGCTGGAAGCACAAAGAGCGAAACTAAATCGAAAAAAAGAAAGATACTGGGAATCCTTTAAACACTCACCAGTTGAATATTCCCCCAAAACGGGTGGAGAGAAATGGCACAAAAAGGATTCGGACAGCAGCGGAGTGGCAGGTCGGAAGTGAGCGCACACACACACACACACACACACTAGGCAAGAATGAACATCAACCCATGTGGTGTGGTGGTGGAAAGGATGAAAAATTAGGTTAAACTCCGTCGAACGACATCGACAGTTGACTAACGTTGTGGCTTGCGTCGCCCTCGTCGTTAGTAACTTTCGTGTTTTTTAGCCCGGGATATCACGGGATGTTGAAAATGTTGCTCTGGGGAAGGAAAAAATTTGGAGCGAACTTGGAATAAAATGAAAACACGAAAGCACACTCGGGGAGAGTTGGCTGTCATAACGGTGGGAAATTGGATAAACGCCCGAAAATCGAACGCTCGCACGCGCACAGGAAAAAGATGTACCATACGTCACAACACGTAGCCATTAGCGTGAAGGTGGCGTTGTGACATTCTCGGCTAGTTCGGCTTATCCAGTGGGGTCATAATTTTTACAAGGACCATAACAAACCTCCTGGCAGGAGCTGAGGCACGTTGGTGATAAATGAACTTCCACCGTGAAAGAGGTGGCAGCTTTTTTCTTCGAGTGACAATCGAACGACCCTGCACGGAAAGTACGTCCAGCGGCAAATGGTCAACTCGACGCTAATGGTGTAGTGATGAAATATGCACCTTCTGCTCCACCGGATGTAAGGAACAGAACCGAGTGGACAACAAGTGGGAGCCGGCAGTGATTGCAGCACCGCGGAGCGACCGTCACGCCGCCGTTGGATTACAAATCGATAGCAGGTGTTGAGTTTTGAGGTCGACCTCCTGTTGACAGACAAAGCTACGCTTTTCAAGCATTGATTGGACATTCCGACACCCGACTCCGTGTGGTCCACTCGGGGGGAAAACCACACGGCAGCATATGGGCAGCGTGGGTGTAGTAGTTTGCGGTTTACCACCGGTCGCCATGGCCTACTGTGTGTGAGCCGCCTCCCGCGGCTACGTGGGAAATCAACAAGTGACGTTTTCGAACGCCTTCTTGGATAACGTTGACGGGTCACACACACACCAACAGACAATGAATCATCCGCACAGGACGTAATAGGTGTCCGGAACACCTCCGGAACTGCTCTCACGGCCCGGGCGGCGAAGTTTCGTCCCTGCGGTTGTTGTATTGAATCGTTCGGTTTTCCATGCGCCCAGTATCCGGCCGAGTTAGGAGCGTTGATGGAAATTCTTGGACGTGGTCGTGGTTTTGCTCGTCTTCTCGCGCCATCCTGGACATTCCCCACCCTGAATGGATGTCAACCTGTCAACTGCAACAATATTGGGCATTATTGGTTAGCCGGAGACTCGAAGTTGTCTGTTGGATTGTTGGCGTGCAAGTTGTTGACGTGACGACTGCTGGTTTAGTGGAATAGGAATTAGGGACATGCTTCGGATCTGGTTTAGAACTTAAAGACCTGCTCGAATAGGTACCGCTGCATGCTACAAGTTCTATCTGACGCATATATCTAATTGATTCTGAGACATCTTTAAAGCCCAGCCGTTAATTTTTTCAAAACCGAAACTGTTCTCCCTCTGCTCGCGTGGAGCGGAAATCGTTCCGGCATACGAATACGTAACGCGGAGTGACGTGCAAAGATACCTGGCAGGGCCGTTTCGTCCAGCCACCGCGCGCGCGCACACAAAAGCATTCCTTTAAAGCATTTGCGGTAAGATTTACGAATTCCAGCCGCAGCCGGCGCAAACTTAAAGCAGCGTGGTCAGCGCTCAGATACGCGGAAGTTTCCGTGCAGCGCCAAATATTTTACCCAGCCCATCCGTACCTCACCGGTGCATTCGCAAAGTTTCCGGCACACCCTAATTACCATGTCCCGGCGAGCGATGGAGAAAGGTTTCGCAGGGCAGGAACACACACAAAAAAACGGATCCTCAACGCTCACGCTGCAAGCAAGGTAAAGTTGGGCTTTACTCGTCTGATTAAATTTTACTCCAGCAAAAGTGTTAAGATAAGTCGGAAAGTGTTTCCTCTTGTACCTTGAGCCACGGGATACGGAGGTTTTGGGTGCGATTAGAGAACTCGAGCGGCAGCAACTTCTAACAATAACAGCTTTACAATATTAAGCGTAATCGTAGTGTAAGCGGAATCTCTTCCTCGTTTAGCACCTCACGAGCCATCCGAATGTTCGCCTCTATAAAAACAACGTAAAAAGAGGCCAAACTTGCAGCCCGAGTGAGGCGGCAGGAAGAATCATATTTAATAAACAAATTTGTTCGACCTTCTTACATGCGTTCCCCCAGCGGAATAACTTATCCTAGTCGTTCCCCACCTCGTTCCGGTTGTTCCTGAAACAAAGAAAAAACTCCCCAAACTCGTGTACACATCCACATCCCATCTGGAGCGTCGTTCGGCTCGAATGATAAAGGAAAGGTTAATCGGAAAGTAGCTGACAAAATAAACTTCCGGCCAGTGCGCGCACAGCGTCCACCAACACGCTCACGCTGCGGACGAAGTTGCACGCCGGATCGCAAAACAAACACAAAAACCCGGCGGGTGGATGTAGAACGAGAAGTGGGTGAAATCAGCTTTTTTTATCACCATGTTTACATGATTGCAGCCAAATAAGTTTTCCTTCCGAAGGGTGAACGCTTCTGCATGGACGGTAAATCCAGCAGGACAAACTACGGTACCGGGAGGGCGCAACAGCATCCGAGACACACAGCAGCAGCAGTAGTAGTAGGCGGTGAAGTTAGCTCACTGGCGCTGATGGGGCCGGAAACAATTTGGACCGGTAGCCGTACGCGTGCCATGCAATTTGCAAGGAACACTGCCTTGTGACGTTTTTCCCCTCGTGCAGTAGATCCTCCTCTTGGTTTCAGAATTATTCAAAAATTGCGTTTTTAAAACCGTCAAAATGACCGCTCGGTCTTTATAGTGTTAAGGAAAGTTCCTTAAGAAACTCACTCACTTATCTCTCCCCCACAAAACAAGTTAGTATCAATTTCCGGAATGCCTTTGATCTTTTCCAGTCGAACGCGCCCCCCATTCATTCCATGCCGCCTTAAAATAGTTTCCCGCTATAATTACGTCCGACAACGAGCGCCGGGCGATACTTGATTAAAACTGTTCGCAGGCGTGCTAAGTTCATTAGAGATTATCAACGGTTTGAACCGCCGGCTTTCCTTGAAACACCACCTAGAAAAGGCACGCGCGCGCACACAAAAGCATTCCTTTAAAGCATTTGCGGTAAGATTTACGAATTCCAGCCGCAGCCGGCGCAAACTTAAAGATACTTATTTCAATGCCGTAAAAAATCTACATAAAATAGATTATTATTTATTTAAGATCCAATATTTAGTTCCAATAATTTCGAAAAAAATATCATAAGTGTATGTTTACGTAACGAAAAGATCTCACTATTCTGTTTTTATCAGCCTCGGTTAGGACAACAATGAAAATTCTTTTTCGTTTTTGTAAAGGTGAAAAAACCCGACTTGTCGCCATTTATTTAATAAATGCTGGTTGAGTTAACTCAAGAAAAATGAATAAAAAATATGTACTAAAAGTGTATGAGTAAATGCATATTACACCGTTGAGAGATTTGAAAAAAGTCAAAAATTGGCAAAGTTATGATATTTTAAAAAGTAGCGGTCAAAATGACCGCTTTCGGTACAAATAGATATAGCTACTTTTTTTCTCAGAAACGGGAGATCGGAAAAATTAAAAAAAAATGTGTAAAAGTTAGGCATTCACATTTATACAAAAACCCTTTTTTAGTTTATTTTTCCTCCTCTTGGTTTCCTCACACTAGCTCGAACGTACGGTTCGTCGAAATGTCATTCCATTCGTCTGCAGCCTAATATCACTGCTCGTGACAGCTCTTTAAAAATATTTATGAACGTGTCACCGGACGGAAGAAAAAACAAACTCCACCCGATTTTCCAATATATTCAGAAGCTACCAGATAACAGCACGCATGAACCAGCTGCTGCATGTTTCTTATTGCTGTTGCCTTGTCGCCGTAGGCTCAATGGAGGCTTAAAGCTATAGCTGACAAGCACACACACACATACACACGCACAACAGCACAACCCTATCCCTCCTCCCACAGCCCACACGATTCGGAAAATCAATTCCACGTCAAATCCTCGTCAAATCACCGATTTCCGCTCCGATCTGTCAAACCGTTGTCTTCGGTTTCCACGCCGCCTCCACCGAACCGAAGCTCAATATTGATGTAATAAAATTCAGTATTTTTATACCTGCTCAAGTTCCCGCCCAACCCCAGGACCTTTATTTCTGTGGCAGCCGTGACAATCGCGTCGCGTTCTGCGTCCCGCTTCACATCCGGCATCCGGGTCGCGGTGGAGGCTGGAGTGTTTATCTTCCTGGAGTATTTATGTTGTGGCTTTTTTCTTTCTTTCGTCACTTCGTTGCCGATCCCGGTAGCGCGAAATGCCAATAGTGGGAGGCAGCATCGACAGTACTCGATTCGAGGGAAAGTCGAACTGCATACATTTAGGCGCACGACCGACACAAAGCCACCGTGTTTGCGTGTGCTTCGGAAGAGGCTTACGCCGGATGGGGAAATTAATACCCGCGCGCTTCAACCCGGAACGCTAGGAGCCGTGAATCGAGTCGAAATCGGGAAACAAATAAGAGACAATCACACCGCAAACGTTCCACAAGGCAGCTCTGTAACAAATGTCAAGCGCTGCGTGACGGAGGAAGCCTTTTTTAAACACTAATAGCACATTCCGCAACGTTTCGTCACTGTTTGTCCGACCAGCTCGAAGACGCATCGGTAGCGAGCACTTCACATCGCGAACGGCACCGTCAGCTTACCGGAACCAATAGATTATGCAGCGCAATTACTTCGAGATGGTAGGCATTGTTTCAAATCATAAGTGCAATTAATTGCACTGCTCTTCTGTGGCTTTCAATTTAATACTCGCGCAGATCGACCGCATCGATAGCGTGTGATTAGGCGCGGGAGAAATCAATTTCGCGCGAACCTCATTCGGGCTTCGTAATTGAATCGGCGGCGGGTAACACTTCACGCAAAAACTCACACCCGCGCTCGCGCTGGCGAGGAGGTGTGAAAACTCGTAAATCCCACAGCACACGGAGGCACGTGATAAAATCAACCTGTACCGACTAATTATTTGTTGCAAATTGAGTTCGGGTGCGCCTGGTGCGCATATAAAGCATAGAAATTATGCAACGACCGTATGAGAGTTGCGTTTCCGGTGCGACAGCTTGCCCGGGGGCGTTGTTGATAGATGGAACAATAATAGGTTTGGCTCGTAACGAGCTTCCGATCAGGTGCCGTGCGCGAACGTGACGCGATGGGCTTTGTATCAAATGCATAAATCATCGCGCTCATCGAAAGCGGTGCCGATCGTGGTTGTTTATCGTGCGGGACTTGTAGCGGACTGTGTAGCGAATTTCAAAAACACAACGCCTGAAAGTATGCAATTTGTTGATTAGTGCTAGAGCTGTGCCAAATTGACTCCCGTTAAGCAAGCATATCGGGAAGATTATACAGTGCGTTACGCAACTATAGCAGCATCTGTTTTGGCTAATAAAAAGCAAAACAGAGCAGAAATACATCTAGTTTGTATATTCGTCTTATGTGGTGCTATTGCTCATAAAAAGTGCTCCATGTCCATTATAGGGAAAATAGGCATAGGAATATGAAGATCTGAGTTAGTGCCAAGTCTTCATAAGATTATACAATATCGAAACTGAAAAAGGAGAGCAGCGTTGTTCGTCTTATGGAGTGTATTGAATCGAAAAACTGTATCATATGAAACGAAAAATAAATAAAAATCATGAAAATTGACTAACAATATGTTTTACAAAACCTACTTGCGTCATTCAAAATGCCATAAACATCCGAATGACTTAGGAACACACACACACACCCAAGCTGGAAGGTTTTATCCACCTACGCTAATCACTTTCCGAAACTTTTCCTAAACTTTTTATCACATCCACAAGTTCACGTCCGTTACGCGCCGATCCTTAATTCATCGTTACCTAATTTCCGCGGCAGTAAACGACCGGAAAACAATGGGACCACCACCGAAAACGCCCGCAGCCCTCCTTTGCCGATCCGAACGCGATCCCGGCCGCAGGAACTTCGCAGGAAACCAAAGGGAGAGGGGGGTATAGCATCTAATACCTGCCACTCATTCATTATTCAAATCAACCGCGGTTTGATCCACGCCACAAGCCATATACAAGGCTCGCTAAATCTCACGCACTGTCCCATTTCTCACCACCACGGCGCCTCCAGGTAGCTGCGCGCTGGAAGCTCATCGAAAATCTGATCTTGATTATTCAGATGAATGCAAATTAGTTTTACGGTTGTTTGGAACGCACTTGTGTGGTGGTAGGGTGTGTGTGTGTGTTGGCTTTTGCGGAACAAGCGCTTTGACTTCGACTTCCCGATCCGTCCTGTTGGGTGCGTTACCTTTTTTGACGGCGAAGCGTTTAGCTAAACTAATTACTAGTAAACGGTAGCGGTGCATCCAAAACGCTTGAAAGTATGAAGTAATAGCTTCCGACGCCCGGCGATGCTATCATTAACAACAACCTGACACTTAAGTCACGGGCGCTCACTGTTCCAAGTGGAATGGTGCATCATTTGCCGTTCCTCGGAAGTGGGTTGGATAATCCTTCCTACGATCCTTCCTACTCAACCCCGACCGAAGCACACACACGGCCCAACGTCTCGTGGTGTTGGGTCGCACCGTTTCGGCGAACGCCCCGATCCATCTCAATCGCTAGTACGGCTGGTCGGAAACGATTTTCGATCAAATTAATTTCAATTAATGGCAATTTGTTACAACCGGAGCGAAGCGGAAGCTGTCCCAGCCGTCATCTCGACCTGCCTCAACGAGGCCGGCATTAAGAGAGTCACGTTTTGGATACCAAAAGGCACAGCAGCAGAAAGGCCGTTTGCAGCGCCGTGACTCGAGGCACTGCTGAAACGAGTCATTAGCGTGTAACGATGCAACCGCCACCGCCATCGGTGCACTCGGTGTGATTAGTTCGTCTGTTCTCCGCAAGCGACTGACAGTGCGCAGAAGATCCTATTTACCGGTGATTACCAGCTCCACCGATCGGTGTCATCATGTGGAGGAGACGCACGCTCGTACGGACGGTAAAATCTGACCCGGTTAAAAGTGTGCGTCGGGCTCGAACCGATACGGGGTAAATATTCATGACCCACGGGGACGGTGATTCGGTTGGGATGGTTTTGTGGGAGTTGAAGTTTCACGGTACATTAGCACGCCACCCGCACCCGGTCTCGTTTCCCGGTTCGGTGGACTAGCGCCAAAGAGGCTTTAAGCTTCAGCAGGCGATGAATTAGGCGATAAAAATGAACATCACTCCGTCGGAGCTAATATTGATTAATTCGCGGATGGATTTCAGTCGATCCAGAGCGGCCGCGTACTGAGGTGCCGGGCCGTGCCCAGGAAAGTGTGGTTCCGGTGCGTCGGTAGAGTCGTTAAAAACGGGAATCCATTAGCCGGATCAACAGGCTTAAAACTGGGTGGAGGCTCTGCTTGCTCTTCAAAAGTCGTTACGAATGATTAGTATTTTCTGAAGCATAAATCCAAAATTAACCACCAGAGGGCGCGGGTACGTCAGTTTGACAGTTTGAGTGGAGTGTATGTAAACAAAACATGGTGGAACATTACAAAGACGAAAAGTCGAAATATTCAGAAAATCACCAAAACCTCCAAAACCAGAGTTATATGCCAACAAAAGTAGAATATGAAACATAGACTTCGAAGTGTGCAATAATTTGAAGAACTGAATCGGAATACTAAACGTTCTATCTTCAGTAAATTGATCAATGAAGACGATTGGTTGATTACAATACATAGTTAAATGCATATCACCATGCTATGTAAGGCCTTTCAACGCTATTCAAACTTTAAGTTACTCAACGAAAATCTTAAAATCTTTACCAACATAACTGCAGTAGAGTTTTTATCGCCAAAGCTCGCCCATTTTTACTAGAAATCCTTCATAGTCCATTATGATGTAATTAAAAAGTTAATTAGAACATCCCACGCTTTCTCTCTCCCACACACACACACACACAC
>KZ068052.1:14471-33345 GCA_002091845.1 Anopheles cracens
CGAACTGATTATGAGAGATGTTGAACGCCGTTTGTTCTCTTATCGAGTTCGACTTAAGTTTGTTCAAAAACCGTTCCTGTGTTGCCTGTGAAGAGGGGAAAAAATCGAAGAAAGTGGTGGGACATAATGTGCCCCATGTCCGGCAAGCCCCCACAACACGCATAAAACTCAACACGAGTAAAAATTCGACTTGAAAGTGTACGAAATTTTTGGTACTCCCAAAAGCTGTAACTAAAAAGGAATGGAAAGAAAGCGGGAACGGTTCTAGTCGTAATTCTTATCTCATCCAGCGTACAGCGCATTCCAGAGCGAAATCCAGACTAGCACTTCGGCGCAGTATTGCTTGAGCAGTCGGGCTGAGCAGTGGTACGTGTCTGCGGTTCCATCATGCCATTCAACTGTGCCTTTCTCGTGATTGCGCTGTGAGTGTACATTTTTTGAAAGCAGTTGTTTTGGTTATTTGAGGATTTTTTAGGCTGACAACATTCTTTTGTTTAGGTGTATCGTGTTAAAATGCCGAGATGCTTACAGTGAGGTGTATAGATGTACAACCACAACGTACCAAGATGCACTATTCACTAATGTGATTAGTGATCCTGTTGAAATGCCTACGTTCGAATGTGATTATTTCGGCAACGTAGAGATAGTGAATTTTGAACACTCACTCTTAGAAGAGCTACCCAAAAATCTGTTCGACACATTTGAAAATCTACGGAACGCGAATCTATCACGCAGTGGTGTTAAATTTATCAATCGATACAGCCTGGAGAGAGCACATTACTTAAAACAGTTGGATCTTTCCCACAACCAGTTGAGGGAATTAACTGGATATTGTTTTGCTGGTGCTGTTTCGCTCACCATACTAAAACTTCACTCCAACAATATCAGCCTCATTCATAGCACAGCGTTCAGTACCGTAGCGAATTTAAATGTGCTTGATTTGTCCGATAACAAGTTGGAAACGCTGGACAGCACCGTGTTTGCTTCGCTTGCTTCGTTACGTTATATTAGTTTGGATAGAAACGCTATAAAAGTGGTGGAACGCGGTCTGTTCTCCAAGAACACTGCATTGAAAGAAATTCTTCTACAAGGCAATCAGATTCATACGATCGAACACGGCGCGTTCACAAGCGGACCATCGTCCGTGTTGCAGTTGATTTCACTGAGCAACAATAATCTAACGACGCTGGACCTTGATGGAGTAAACGTGCAGAGGTTCTATGTGACCAACAATTACCTCGAGCATGTTACGATATCATCGAAAAGTTGCTCGTTGCGTACTACTGTGGGTTATGTTGTCAAATATGTGTTTGGTTATGTAAACGATTATTAAATGCTTTTGGTTCGGGAAAAAACTTTTTTTTGTGTCCTAATTTAAAGTTATGAGTGGAAACAAGGTTAGTATACACGATACAGGTTTATTGTCTATTGTTTACAATCCAAGTACATTCTCTCAGTTTGCATGTTTTCTTACGCAGTCAACATTACCGTTAAGGAGATCCGAATACGTCACTCAACAGATGATAATCTATGCCAACCACTGCACAAGATAGAACAACTCGGTTATCTATATGTTATGTAGTGTCGTTGTGTTACACAATTGCAAAAGAGTTCACCACTTCAACAGGCAGTTTATAGGAAGAACATGTTCTTTCGTAGGTTGCACAAAGGAACTGATATATCCATTCAACTCTATAGAAGAGGTTATCGTTAGAAAATCCATATCATAACACAACTTTTTGCGTTCATCGTTAAGTTTCAAGATTATCACAGTTGGACTTGCTAAGGCTTTGCGGAATTAGATAAACACGAATCTCAATCAACAATCAAGGACAAGCTCCTTCTGAAAAAAACGTTTTTTGTGTCCTAATTTAAAGTTATGGGTGGATTCAAGGTTAGTAAACACAATACAAGTTTATTGTCTATTGTTTATAATCCAAGTACATTCACTCAGTTTGCATGTTTTATTAAGCATTCAGCATTACTGTTAAGTAGATCCGAATACGTCACTCAACGAACAACTCGGTTACCTGTGCCTAGTATCGTTGTATTACACAATTGCAAAAGAGTTAACCACTTCAACAGGCAGTTTATAGGAAGAACATGTTCTTTCGTAGGTTGCACAAAGGAACTGATATAACCGTTTAACTCTGAATTCAACTCAATCGAACAGGTTATCGTTAGAAGATTCATATCAAAACAAAACTTTTTGCGTTCATCGTTAAGTATCAAGATTATCACAGTTGGACTTGCTAAGGCTTTGCGGAATTAGATAAACACGAATCTCAATCAACAATCAAGGACAAGCTCTCTGGCTAGCAATGTTTTCGCGCCGCTTATTTCACTGAAAACTATCTATCTGAACTCGAACGAGCTGCAAGTGGTGGACCGAGATTTGTTCTCCTCGAACACAGTATTGGAGCATATTCTATTGCAGCATAACAGCATCAGCGTGATCGATGACGGAACCTTCGTGATCAATGTGTCCGCAACGTTGAAGATTCTCGCCCTGAGCAACAACAATCTAACGATGCTGAATCTCAAAGGAGTAAGAGTAGAGAAGCTGTTTCTCTACGAGAACAGTCTGAAGGAAATTTCCATATCTCCGTGGGCTCAGCACATTTACGCGGATAATAACAAAATAGCGAGCGTTGTCATGACGGACACTTCTGCGGGCATGAGGCTCCATACGCTTAGCCTCAAAAATAATTCCATTACGTCCCTCGACACAATCGGTCAGCTGCATTCAGTGGTAGAGCTGTACCTGTCCAACAACAACCTGGGTCCACTGAATCTGACAAGCTTCGCGAAACTCACCGCTCTAGAGCAGCTTGATCTTGAACGGACGTTTATATCGAACCTCCAGCATGGTACCTTTGCGCAGCAAGTGGCATTGAAGGGGTTAGATATTTCGTACAACAATCTGGACCGGTTTGACTTTGATATTCTCACCTCCTCCACGAGCCTCCAGAAGATCTTTCTGGACGGTAATCGGCTGAAGTCGGTCGACCATGAAAACCTGAAGAAAACCTTGCCCTCGCTCGAACAGATCGGTCTGTCAGACAACAACTGGAACTGTTCGTACCTGATCAAGCTCGTCCGCTACTGCACGGAGCATGCGATCGAGCTGTTCAAACCACAGTCTGCGGTACAGAATCAAACCAACGTGAAAGGCATCTACTGCTACGACGACAAAAACCCGCTGGCCAACTGGAACGCGACGCTGCAGCAGATCGTCCAACATCCACACCTCAACAGCCCCTCCGAAGACGGTGCGCTCCAGGCGATGCTGCAGAGCGTGCTGGAAGACGTGCGCCGGTTTAGCGAAGCTCACGCGGACGTTGCGAACCAAACTACCAAACTGGACGGTGCGGTGTACGATCTGACCAAGAATCAGTTCACCCTGCAGAAGGATCTGAACAGCTTGCGCCAGTCGCTGTTCGAGATTCGCTTGGCGCTGCTTTCGAATCGTACCAACGGCAGCGCAGCGGGAGTGGACAACGACGAACTGCGCCGGATGATCGAAACGGCGAACAATCTGACGCTCGATAAGCAGGAGCTGAGCGCGAAGACACTCGACTTCAAGCTCTACGAACAGTCGTTCAAGGTGGAGAAGGCTCTGGAAATGGCAAAGGAAAACGGTGATAAGCTTACAGTGCTGGCAGTGCGTGTGGAACAGTGGATAGCCAAGATCGTCGGATCTGGTGGTGGTGGTGGTGGTGTTGGTTTGCTTGCACAAGATCGGCCACAGCAGCAGCAGCCCACACAACCGAGCGTTGGAAGTGAAAGCGGCAGTCACAGTGCTGGTCTGATTATTGTGGTGCTAGTGATGGTGTGTCTGTTGATGGGTGTGAATATTTTCTTCATTGTCAAAGCCACTCGCCGACCGTTTGCAATCGAACGGAAACGCTATACGCACAGGGACAGCAGCTTAACGACGATCGTGGATAATGATATTTAGAGCGAAAGGTTATGTTGCGTTGCTGAAACTAATTCTGTGCCTTTCATATGAATGAAATACTCGGTGTACCTCCATTATTTAGTTTTCGTTCCAACTTTGCTCCTCTCTTTGTATTAGACTTCGTGATGTTTGTTTGGATCATTAACGATAAAGCGGCATCAAAGTTCCAGTGAATCCCCTCTTTTGTTGAAACAGACGTGAAATAAAAAAATTATTGTAAATTACATAAACTATCATTTTTTTTTTCGTTTCATATCATTCATCAGTGGAACAGCTTTTATATAGTTTGAGATAGATGACAGGGGAAGTAAATGTAGTAAAAATCTATCAAACCATTGCAAAACAATGCTTAAGACATGACATCTACCACAATGACATCTGGAATGTATCATTCTCGATTATGTTTATCATTAGCACTACGAAGAGTTGAGTGACTTAATGGCTATTAATTTGGTTGGATGTGTTGGTTTAGCTACAATGTTATGCGTTTGATACAGAGTAGTTCGATGCAAATCGATACAGAGTATCCTCGATCCGATCGCCTGAGGTTTGGTGATGGGTCTTACCAACATAAACATTCTTACGCAAATATTGACAAACTTTTAATGACGAAAATAAATAGAGAGAATAATAAACATCAACTAACAGTGCCTATCGCTCGGCAAACCTATCACTCATTTCGAGTTGTCAATTTGCGTTGACAAATCGTTCGGGAATTTGGCAACTTCAGCCAACCAATACGCTCTGCCGATGTATGTATGTCGATAATATCACACGCGAAACTCTTTCGCCTCGAGCGCTGCGTTCGGGAGCGCGGATTGGTGTTCGAGGGGGCAGCATCCTTTTTAGTTTGCCATAAATTATGGCCCTATGAAATGGAAACGAAAAAGTCGCTCGTGAAGGCTAAGTGCTGCTCTGTACCGTGTGGCGGTGCGCGAAAGTGCACAGAATCCGCTGTGAATCGTTAGCTTCGGCTGGCGTGGAAGCGTTTGAGCGTTTGATGAAGAACATTTTGGTGTAGTATTTTTATTTTTATTATTTCCTGGCTTCATTGTAGAAGATTTTTACTATATCATTATTAATCTTTTTTATACCATTTCTGATGTTTCTGATGTTCTTGAACAGTTCTCATTTGATAATAACAAAATAAATAAACAACAAAATAACAAAATAAATAAACACATTCATAACAATACAACACAATAATGTGTTGAAAAATGAAGGAAAATATAAACATCATAATGAAATTACCTGGAATTAATAATGGAATTAATTCTAGTGAACCGGAACGTCAAAAGCGTCAAAAGAAGAATTATTTTGAAAAGATTTTTCAAACACTGTGAAGGTACTGCGATTATTATGTTCAAGTTCTACGTTCTTTTTTCTGTTCTACGTAAAATACGAGTAAAAACAATCTTGATCTGCGTATCGTTTGCAGTGAAAATTCCCAGCTTGACTTTAAGGATATCGTTTAAAATTCGTACTAAAAGCGATATGTGTGTCCTGCGGTAGACGTCCATAACACATATATTCTGGTTGGGGTTGCCGTATATGAAGAAAAAAACACACTTACCGTCACGCTGTCGTATCATATTGTGGTTAGTTCTGGGTTTATGATCGATCTGGTTGTAAACATTATCGAAAAGGACGTAAAAACTAGCCTTAGTTATCTGCTTCAGGTAGCTCAATCTATAGCCACGGGCTAGACATTCGATTGACCGGAGATAGATCGATATAACAATATCAGTGTCGATCGTAAATTTAACTACCTAAAGGATGAATGTTTAAGTAATAATTAAGAAATCAGAAGATGTTCAAAAATATGTTTCGAATTATCAACTACAAAGTCTCTTAGTAATGTGACTGTTACTAAGAATCACACTGGTGTGAGGGATTGATATAAAACCAAATGTATTTGTACAATATCACTGTAAATACTTTAATAATGACTATTCTAATTTGTTAAGTTAAGTGAGCTGTCTTGAAACTAGTCAATAAAACCAATAGAAAATTGTTTTTTGATCATCCGTTCATCTCGAGTGATGCTTACAGAAAAGCTCACGGTGGCATGCATTAGTGACTATCATTGATTTACTTCATAGCATGCACTCAACAACAAACCCCCGATCCGATTCGCAAGCTTCTCCCAACTGAAGACTGCGAAAATAAGGCCAGCAACGTAAGCCACACAGCACAGCGATCGAAGAAATCTGAGTACACCATCGCAGGGCACTATTTCCCGTGATGACCTCGATAAAGGCAAACAGTGTAAGATGTGAGCATCCTACTTGAGGCGGTACCCTGCACTGTATCGCAACAATCACAACACGTTCCCGCACCGGAAGGGGCAGGCTGGCCGGGCCGCCGGGAGACGGAAATCGTTGCACATCACGGGGAAATTGGAGCTCGTTCATAATAGATTTATGAAGTGAACCGTTCCCACAGTTTCTCCGGCACACGGAAGCAGTTTCCATTCCGGTGGCGAAACACAAGCCCGAAAGTCGACCGGCGGATGCTCCGGTGTGGAAAAAGAGATGCCAGTCTCACCCCGGGGGGAGTAGCGTCGGTCGGTCCCACCGGAGACGACCGAGCGCTGGGAAGATATGGGTCTTCGAGAGAAGAGCGAAGCCGCTCGGTACGGTACGGGAAATCGATGCGATGGCACCGGCGCTGGTACCGGTGTGATCGATTCACCGGTGCAGTGAAGTACACGAAACGGTGTAATCATCCGGGCGGAAGTGATTGTGCGATTGATGCAGTAGGGCTCGATGTGAAGGGGACTCGGGTTTGGACGTTTTGCCAGCGAGCGCCATAATCCCGCTCCGTTCTGCCAAAGATCAGCCGTTTCGAACAATCCGTGAAGTGCATTTTTATCGACTTGAGCGCTCACACACACACGCACACACGTTGGAGAACGTTCTCGCTAGGCTAGGAAAGTATTGCCGAGCACCGTCATCTCCGAACGTTCGTCAATCGAAATTCGTCACAATCCTTGGAGGCTCGCGTATGGAAAATTGAATATTATGCTAATGCGCGCACGTGCCAGGTAGGAACGTCTCGCAGCCAGATGCTTCGGAACGGCGAACACTGTAGCAGCTCACAATTCGTTCTCCTAAAACTACGTGCCGCACGGCAACAGATTGACAGCAAACTTATTGCTTCAATTTCTGCATCCGATACGTTACAAGCGCCGGCGTTCCATTATTGGTGAAGCTCGCGTGCAACACTGCGGAGCACTCTCTGAAATGAAACTGCACGGGGCACGAAGGACGCGAGGGACTGGAGAGGAGGCAGAGGAGAACCATATTTCATACATATTAACAAATGAAGTATGCGCCAATCAACTGGCTGTGAGTGATTCGCATTAATATGAGATGCAGTCCGGGGAGTAGATAGTAAATTGTGTTCACGCTTTTATTGAACGGCAAGTCTGCCATCTACGTTAAATTAAAATAAAAGGATGGACGTATTTATAACGCAACACTTGTGTTATATGGAATTGCAGATGTTACGAGTTCATCTGAGCTTGAGAGTAAATCGATTCAATCGGCATATATTGACGTAGGATTTAGTTTTGGAATTTATGACATATTATCATTTCAAGAGGGTCTTTAGTAATCTAAATCTAATATACTCTAGAATTATAAAAGTTATTGTGTAATATGTTGTATCAATTTTGAATTATGAGCTTTGGAATGTGTGTATTTTGTCTTTTTTACTTTGGCACACCTAAGATATTCGGAAAATCTAAATCGACTTTCAAAACATAGGAGGAACAATAACTTTGCGACGATGATAAACTTATTTATATTTCAGGTCTTTCGATTTTCACTTGTCCATGACCAACTTTAGAGAAACTCTGTTAATGTCTGCTAAGGCACCTAGCTTTTGAGACAGCTTTTAATTTATATTTAATATGTGACAAGACGTCTTGTGTACGCCAGTCACAGTTACGAATAAATACGAAGTACGAAACACAAAAGCAAGTAGAGTCCATCGCTAAACCCCCTGTCCATTAATGAAACTATTGTGCCATATTTGTCTACGATTCACTGGAAAACGTCAGTCGGCCCATTGTCATCGGTTGGTCTGGAAGGTTGAAAACACTTCGGAACAATTTATAATCCTTCCGCAACTTCAGCAAAACATATCTGTAAATAAATCCAGTGCAATTCCCGAAATCTCTAGCCTTCACAAGTACAACATTTTAGGCGCCTCCAATTTTAAGAATAGTATCGTGTTTTAATGACATTTTATGACAAATTTAACGATAAGCTTCTGCCAAAGATCAGCCGTTTCGAACAATCCGTGAAGTGCATTTTTATCGACTTGAGCGCTCACACACACACGCACACACGTTGGAGAACGTTCTCGCTAGGCTAGGAAAGTATTGCCGAGCACCGTCATCTCCGAACGTTCGTCAATCGAAATTCGTCACAATCCTTGGAGGCTCGCGTATGGAAAATTGAATATTATGCTAATGCGCGCACGTGCCAGGTAGGAACGTCTCGCAGCCAGATGCTTCGGAACGGCGAACACTGTAGCAGCTCACAATTCGTTCTCCTAAAACTACGTGCCGCACGGCAACAGATTGACAGCAAACTTATTGCTTCAATTTCTGCATCCGATACGTTACAAGCGCCGGCGTTCCATTATTGGTGAAGCTCGCGTGCAACACTGCGGAGCACTCTCTGAAATGAAACTGCACGGGGCACGAAGGACGCGAGGGACTGGAGAGGAGGCAGAGGAGAACCATATTTCATACATATTAACAAATGAAGTATGCGCCAATCAACTGGCTGTGAGTGATTCGCATTAATATGTGATGCAGTCCGGGGAGTAGGTAGTAAATTGTGTTCACGCTTTTAATGAACGGCAAGTCTGCCATCTACGTTAAATTAAAATAAAAGGATGGACGTTTTTATAACGCAATTTCAATCATTTCAAGAGGGTCTTTAGTAATCTAAATCTTTAAAATCTTAATAAATTCTAGAATTATACAAGTTATTGTGTAATATGTTGTATCAAATTTGAATTTGAACTTAGGAATATGTGTATTTTGTCTTTTTTACTTTGGCACACCTAAGATATTCGGAAAATCTAAATCGACTTTCAAAACATAGGAGGAACAATAACTTTGCGACGATGATAAACTTATTTATATTTCAGGTCTTTCGATTTTCACTTGTCCATGACCAACTTTAGAGAAACTCTGCTAAAGTCTGGTAGGGCACCTAGCTTTTAAGACTGTTGTAATTTATATTTAATATGTGACAAGACTTCTTGTGTACGCCAGTCACAGTTACGAATAAATACGAAGTACGAAACACAAAAGCAAGTAGAGTCCATCGCTAAACCCCCTGTCCATTAATGAAACTATTGTGCCATATTTGTCTACGATTCACTGGAAAACGTCAGTCGGCCCATTGTCATCGGTTGGTCTGGAAGGTTGAAAAATACTTCGGAACAATGCAAAATTAGCAAAAAATATCGTCTGTAAATAAATCCAGTGTAATTCCCGAAATCTCTAGCCTTCACAAGTACAACATTTTAGGCGCCTCCAATTTTAAGAATAGTATCGTGTTTTAATGACATTTTATGACAAATTTAACGATAAGCACTCCAAAATTCGATCACACGCCTCCGACATCTTTAACATCGCCTTTTCTTCGGGTCAGCCTAATCGAATCTGTAGCCGGGTTTCGGCCCATATAGCTGCGAGAGAAATTTGGCTCGCTTCGAGGAAATTCAGTGCGAAAAGTGCGAAATTGATTGTTGGCCTTTTTTGAAAGCGAGTTTTACCGCTTCCTGCATCTGATCCGAGGCCGATTTTTGACCCTCCGAAAATAGTCCAGTGCGTACTTGAAGTCTAGACAAGAAATGTCTCAATTTCCGCTCCATTTCCGTGCGCTGCTGTGGACGATTCGTTGGAGAGCGTGTGTCTAAAAACGATGTTTATTTCCCGCGTGCAATTGCACGAATAACACAACTCAATATTCCTCCAATAGGTAGTAAAATAGATAAACCTAGCACTGCTAACATGATTGGACGGCAACGCTCTTTAACGTCGAGTAAAATCATCGCAAACCGCTCCGATAAACATTGATTGGTACAACCCAACGTGTAACACGCCACTTCCTGAACCACGTGCACTTAAAGGGAGGTGGAAAGCGCGCGTTACATTGTGCGCCCGTCCCGTGAATCGTGACCGAAAGGCCCTGGGAATATACTGTTCCCGAGCACCGCGCGCGCATTCAGGATCCCTCAGCTCGCAAGGGGCAGAGAAAGGATAGGTTTCTCCAAAAAATAAAGCCCAGTCACGGAGGGATGAGCGGGCAAATGCGCTGGATGTAGTGTTTTCTTTTTTGTTTCGGTTGCTGGCTTGTTCTCCTACAACCATAGTTTTTGGCGAGTATCGATTGGACCGCTGTTCAATCTAGATATTGGCAATCGACCGAAAGTGTCTACCCGTCGGCACACGGGGGTCGGATGAATCTCACCTTTTGTTTAATTTAGAAATGGTAATTTTGACCCTAAGGCGTGGCACCAGCTCGAGCGCAGCACAATCGAACAGGAGCGTCGGAACGGAAGATGCCAATCGGCTCGGCGTTAAAGCTGAAACCGGAGCTGTACGCGTATGTGTGCCGCCACCTGAAGACAAACCAATTTCCGCCCAATTTGACCCGGGCGGGCACATATCGGCGCATCGGCCGCCGGATTATCACCCGGCCATAATCATCGAATCTAATTAATTCGAGTTATTCATTTAGCCCCGGTTCGGGCGGGGAGGAGCGATAAAGTTACAGTCGCGCCGGCAAACCCACGGTGCCAGCGGCGGTAAATGCGCTTAAAGTGGATGCGTGTGGGTGGGTGAGTTTAGGGAAAGTTTCCCATTCTGTAACTCAACCCCCGGTTAGCTGCGATCGTTCGCTGGGGCTCTTTAAAATTGATTTTTCGTTGCGTACGCCCATGGTAGTCGAACGCCCTTAAGTTTTGGGCTATAAAAATGAGGATTTTGCGAATAGAGCGAACGAGCCGGATGTTGCGGTGGAGGATTAGGCATTAGGATGCTCATGTGTGAATTTTCGCCACCGGCAACACCGGCGTCGGAGAACAATGCGAGGGACGAACGGTTCCGCTCCCGGAGAGAAAGCCACTCTAGGAAAACCATTCTTCGGCCATTATAATTTATCATAATCAGGCTTTACGACTGTTTGTGTGGAGCTGCGAAGAAGAAGAAAGGGAGAAAAGCAGTCGCTTGCCTTTGTTTGCCGCACATTACGATGAGGGAGTTTAAACTCTCTTATCTCATCACGGTTGGGGTTCCAATTCTTCTTATTTTTTGGCGAGAAGGACACACCGAAGCTCTGGCGGTTGGACTCCCCCTTTGGAGTATTCTGCACGCTGGACGCACCGGCCATGGTTTGAGCACATATGGTGGGTATATAAATGGTATGGAGTTATTGCGCAAAAAAGGTGCTTAAACTATTTGAAAAGGTCCGCAGGACACACGCTGCGGCTGAACAGTGGCTCGGACACCGTGTTGGACAGCTGAAAATTGTGATTTGTTTTTTCTGACTCTACAAGGAATTTCTAATGGGCTTAAACTGATTATTGTGTGTAACTTGCAAGTTTGATGCACAACAAAATGGGAGATCACTTGGTTACAACGTTCAAATGAATTTTCTTGTCTTTAAGTAAGTAACAGACATGTTTTTCAAAAAAACTTTAAGAGTTCTAGATGTCTGCAAACACGAGAAAAAGTCTTATCATAACTCCCAGTGTGCGCCGAGACATGCTATCGTTCAATTTAAAGGTTTAAAGTCCGGCTTCATGTTTGTGGTAATGTGTGAAAGTCGTTGCCTCTACAGGTGTACTCAGCTGAGTGCACTGGTTTTTCGATTTGCCCAATCAATCGTCCTTACGTGCGGCTGAACACGAGTAGTTTACGCTTGATTTGAGAAACTCCCATCCTAATCAGTCAGTCGTCTAGACGATATTAACCTAACAGACGATGGCTCCACCGAGAATCGTCATTTGATTTGAGCATGGTATCAAATAATGGGGTTTCAAATATACGAACGCATACAATGGGGAGTTTTCTTTGGATTGTGAGCGCAATGACCTTTGCTGCCTAGTAGCGACAAAAGTTCACAGCACACTTTGTTGCAATTCCATTATGAAAAACCTCCGACCATTGTAAATCCAATCGAAAAAGTATGATTTTATTTTCAATTACCCAAACGACGGGGCTCGAAAAAATCGCTCTCCTGTGCCGAGTGCCGAGGCAATCAACATTAATCACCGTTATTGAATTGCATCTGCAAACGTGCTAAAGATTATCATCGCTCGCGCATCCCGTGCGGACGTATCCGGGCGGCCGAATACCGAAATGAAAAAAGAACAACACCACCGCCTGTACAAACGAATACAATTTTCAATTTCCGGTCGATTATCTGATCCGATAGTGTTCGCCATTTCTCGTCGGTGACTTGCTGGTGTCTCCTCCCGCTCGCTCCCGTGCATAGGTGGTGCATCTGGTGCGGCCAGATAAAATGGTATCACAAATTGAAAGATTATCAACCGAACCGGATGGGGGTTGGGCAGAGCAAAAAAAAAAAAATGCGCCCCAAACTCCGGACATTCATGAATAAGGGAGCGCGATCGCATGGGTGATAGTGTGAGGGTAGAAAAATACCTTTATTCACCGGCTGCGGTCTAGTACGAGCACAATCGATTGGTCCTATTATCAATTGGCATATTTTTTCAAATTAAATAACTCGATAACATTTCGAGCTACGCGAAATTTAAAAGCCGATTTGGCGAAACCCATTTCATTTGGAAGTATGTGGTATGGAAAAATATTGGAATAAATTAATGTTATTGCATCATTTTTATGAACGCTACGTTTTCTTTATGATTTATTAGAAACAAAGGCTAGATCAGGAGCTAGCAAAAGGGTTGAATCTACCTGACCGGATTGTTCAATGACCCAGGTTCAATTCTGTGCCTGTTCAGCTTGCCTTATCCCAGCCATATCCGTCTCTGTTCCGAACCCCTAATGAAATATTATCCGAACCTTTTCCGAAACTTATCAGAACATTATCAGAATCTTATCCGAACTTTGTCGGATCCATATCAGAACCTTATCCAAACCTTATCAGAGCCTTATCAGAACTTTCTCCGAAGCATATCTGAACCTTATTAGAGCTTTATCCGAGTTTTAACAGATCCTTATCCAAAGGTCTTCCAAAATTTGTTGACCGTCTGGTTTTGTCTCCGCCAAATATAACGTTTTATCTGGCTATACTACGCTATACTCGTTCACTGATTTCGTTCACTTTACTCCAGTAGGTTTTGCTTTACCAAATGCTCCGGTCGCCGAGGAGTTGGATTTAACAAGGAAAAATGCCCTAAGTAAGCCTTGTTTCAGAAGAAATTGCCTCCCACCAAATATGTGCCAAACAATCCACGTGAATCTAAACTGCAAACGATAGCTTCTGAAGTGAAGACGAAACTCTTTCGTACATTGGACAACTTTTTTCCCTCCAATAACTCCCAAATGCACCTGGCAAAGTACCGTGCTTGAGTAACATTGAATAGAACAAAAACAATCCATCCATAGAGGGGGGGGGAAAATTCAAAATTTGATGGCGACACTTGAAAACCGCTTTAAATCTGTCCCTTTCAGAGTTTTGTGAGCGCCAGCGGTATTTAAGTGTCTGCAAAACTGATTAAACACAGAAATAAGGAGTGAGGGAGATGTTCACAGTGTGTTCTGGAGCGTCTTCTTCGCCTCTCCATTCGTCTTTGCGGGGGGGTGTGAATTATGCCGCATGCAAAAGCAGCCCCGACCGAAGGGAAAAGCAGGACGGGTGCGAATTATAGCTAGTGTCAACAACGGCAGAAATATGTTCCACACCAAGTTTGAAGAGCCTCCGTGGGAGGCTCCGGCTCACCGAGGCGAGTATGTGCGAGAAATAGTTCGTTGAATATATCACTCGCAGGTAGGAGATGTAGGGACAACCCGGACAAAAAAAGAGACTCCATCCGTTCAACTATCCTGCACCGTACGCTGCCTCCAACTCACCGGTGAGGAAAAACTTTGGAAGAGAAATCATCAGTACGAAGAGGGCGCTCCTGTTGAAGGGGAGTGCGTTCCTTATGTCGGCGGTTTTCAAGGCTACGAGTTGAGCAAAAACAGGCACGGCTGCTGCAGGTGAAATTAAACCTCGCTCCCCATTCCCACCGACACCGACGCAACGTGTTCGTTGCCGAGCAACCGCGCGATAGGTATGTCCTCCCGGAGCCTGTCCATGCCGGCGGCGCGTTCCGACTTGCCGAGATGAATTTATGGGCAGACATGCGAGACAGTTATCAAACGAGGGGAATGAGATGAGTGGCGACACAAAAAAAAATTGGCCAAACACTTGCATGGCCTGAGAAAATTCATCTTTTGTGATGAGTTTTTTTTCTTGTTTGTCTTTTCCAACGTCAGAGCCGTCGTTTAAAGGGACACCATGCTTTCGCTTCTGCACCGTGCACCGTGATAATCGGTTCAGGTGAACCCTTCCGAACGAAAATATCGATGCTTTGTTTCCCTTTTCCATTTACTCTTCTAACTCTCTCACTTTCATTCTCTCTACTTCATTGGCTATTTTTAGCGATTCAGGTTTCAATTGTGAATGCCTCTCAATAGGTTGTGTGAATATGTAGTATATGATGTTTAGAGAAATATATGGAATTTACTTTAAAACATCAAATGTGTTCATAACTCTTCTCCAGGCAAGTGTTGCCAATCATTTGTTTAAACAATCTTTAAACCACAGCTCTAACAAACAACGAGCAAAAATATTAAAGCTGAAAACGGAGAAGATGGAACCCAGCGCAAAGTGGCTGGAATGACAACACGGATTCACACACAACAGTGGGAAAAGAAACAACAACTGTATTCCAATGCAGCGCTTCCGATGCATGCACAAGCGATCTCTGACCGGTCGATCGGACTGAGGCGTCTTTTTCAGCGTTCAAAAAAAAAAAAGAAATCCTAGAGAAAGCATTTTCATTATGATGTCAACTGGCTGCACGCCGCCATGAATAACAAACGAAGCAGCAAACGTTCGTGGGACGATGACTCGCGCCCGGAAGGGTAAACAAAACCTCCCCCCTCAGCTCGACAAAGAGTGAGAATATTTCAATCAACCCAAGCAGAAGATGAAAAATTCCTCCACGGAGCAGCAAGCGGCAAGCAAAAGCAGCGAGTACCAGCACCGAGGAATGCCCCTAATACAATTGGAAGGCATGCAGAAATGATACTTTTACTCGGATACAGTGTGTTTCGTTGTTGTTTCGATTGTTGTTGCACGGGGAAAGTAAAGCAACACAGAAATGTCTACGCCCGGAAGGGAAAACACCGCTAGCCTAGGCGCGCTGAGCGGAGCAGTGCAGTGGAAAAGTCGAGGTGGAAGGAATTCGAGTTGCTGTTTAAGATTAATTCGCCGTATAAAGGTAGCACCTAAGGGTGCGAAGGACTCCCATTTGACCGGCGCGGCGAAGGAGAACGATTACGAGCGGAAACGGGTTGAGTACGTTTGAACTTAGTTTCGCAATATTAGTTTAATTGCAAATTGTTCATGAAATTGGATGGACACGATGCAAGCGGGAAAAATCGGTATGACATCACGAATGTAAATGGAAATAAGATGGATTAGTTGTGTGTGTTTTGATTCCTAAGGGTGCTGAACACCAAGAAGTGATTTTTGTTAAATTGGCAGGTAACTTTTTTGAAAAACAATGAAAATGGATCAATGCCAATCTATTTTCATAGAGCATAGAATATCTTTCAACAGCTTCTGTCAACATTTAGTGTAATTCTGACATTATGATGTATCGGAGGAATGACCGTAAAGTGTCGCTTTTTATCAAAAACGCGGATAAAAAAGGCGTGATTTTTAGAATGTTGTGACAAGCAACAGGACTTTCTTGCACGTGGTAATGTTCACGTATCAGCTGAAAGACATTCTTAGCAAACCGCCAGAGAATAAAGTAATGGATTGATAAAAATTTCTAAGCAATTCTATCAGAAAATAAAATAATGGTTTTCAAAGAAAGTCCTTCAGTTGATAGATGAACATTACCGCAGCGAAAGAAAGACGAGTCGCTTATCGCAACAATAGAATTTGTTGGAAAACTTGAATCTCGTTGGTTTCTATGCTATCATGTTGTGACAGTAGTATTAGTGATACTAGATATGCTACTGTTTTAGTAGAATAGAAGGTTCGTTTTATGTTTAGCAAACATTCAGGCGAATCCAAGAAGTGTCTTTATTCTAGTGAGCGAGATCCTATACCTGACAAAACTCTTGGAACTAGTGAAGCCGAATTCAAAACTTCGCAATTCCTTTCCTGTTGTTTTTGAAACAAACACACCATGCTAAAAAAACAACAAACAAAATAAAAAAGCTTTCGTTTCGTATTTTTGATGAATCCATTCGCCTGCTCCGAGCGCCAACCGGAAGCTCGAGGCTCCTCTTTAATCCTTCCAGCCAACTTCCGCCTCGCAGGGCAGAGTGGCGCGAATGAAGCGAGAATGAGCCCATGAATAAACATCATCATGAGTTTATCTTGCTCATTTTCGGGCGTGATAAAATTATCATTTCTACCACGCGGTGATGTGTTTGTTGTTCGGGGCTTACTCGGACCCGGGGCCACAAATAGCTTAGATTGATTACGAGCGTTCGAACTCCTGGTGGGGATGGCTGGCAACAACACGGACCGGATGGGGCGCGCTGTAAAACTAAAGAATCTTAACATAGCGCCACCATCTTCTGGGCAAACAAACGTCTGAGAATGCCTTAAAATAGCTGCTCCTACACATGACCCATCCGGGAGCGCTGTTGTGTCCGTTTACACGCGTGGTGAGGCTTCGCTTCGATGCCGTTTTAGGACTGGTGTTTGTGTGTTTTGGCCGCAGTGCGGAAAGGAGCGCAGCGCAGAAGCACCACGGGGCCAGGACGGAAGCCTTTCCGCCATGTGCCATGTATTGGGGTAATATTTGGCGATGGAAGAGTCCGTGTTCCAAAACCCCTGCTCCCGGCTGCTCGATTGCTGCGACATTGCGGCATCGCCGAGGACGAAAAGGGGTTGGATTTGACAGTTAAACTGTTGACATTTCATCTTAACGGTCGTAACGGGGCGGAGGTTGTGCCGTGAGAATGCGTTGGTGTTCGGTTCCGTTCGTCACCAGTGTTTACACGTCTACTGATAGCGAGCTTTTCATATCCCCGACATATGTTTTATTTTACTATTGTGATATGCTATTTTTAACAACACTGTCTCATCCATTGATAGAAAAGCAAGAAACGTTTGCCTTATTTTTTTATTTTATTTTATTTTCATCTCAAAAACTTAACTCTATTAACATTGTAGAACGCTTTAACCTACTTTACATAATTGCAATATTTCATTATCATTAAAAGAGAACCGAAACTATCGTTTATCTGCGTATCTGCACTTTCCCGAGAAAACAGAAATTCATCATATCAAACGTTGATTTGATCAGTTCCTACCACCTGAGAGCAATCACTATCGCCCCGGTCACTATCGAAACGATAGCCGGATTGGAAGGAACCTGTGGCCGAGCCGTCTCCGGTGGGAAAAACCTGACCGAAACGGAGTGATACTTTGCCGCAGAAAGTTTCCAACCTCATTACAAGGTAACGATAGTTGCGGGAACTTTTAATTGAATCCATAAATTTCCTCCCTCCCGGTCCGACGGCGACAGGGCTCCCCGAGTGGCAGAGTCTAATATTCTGGTCACTGGACCGAACTGACGGATGCCTCGCTGGAGCGGACGGGGTTCGCTGCAGTTGCGAAGTTATTGTGATGCAAGAAGACACATTTTAACGTGCCGGCGGGAAGCATCCGAGTGTCCGATCCGGGGGCATGCAGATGAAGAAGTGGTTCGTAGATTTCGGTGTCCGACGCGCGGTGTGGACATGCTTAATGACGTTGTTATGTATAATAAACGAATAAGTTTTCCTGATGTGATGGATGGAGCCGAAAACTGACCAAACCATGGTCATGACCCGCTCTGAAATGTTTGAGGTTTATAGTGAAATTCTTTGAAAAATACACGTTCATAGCTGCTGGCGACACTTTAGAAATTAGCGTAAGTGGAACGCTAAACATTAAATCATAATTACAGCATACGCTCAGTTTCAATTGTGGCGTTGAAGTAACCAACTAATGAAAGTAAACAACTGCCTTCTCCGGACAGGAAGGGAATCGAACCGCAAGGGAGAGTAGCCTCGCTGACCGTTGCCACGAGTTCTGTTGTTTTACGTCCGAGTGCGAGAGATAAACTTTCTCCAGCGTTTTGCATTCCCCGGGCAGTGTAGTATTTCGAGTTTGTTTTTGAATGGCCAGGAATTATTCCATGGCAAAAATGAACACAAACATTACGCCACAGTTCAACTGTGGCGGGCAAGTACATAAATAACCTGCACCTGACTTTATTCTGCGAAAAGGGAATAGAACGAAGCTCCCGGAGATTCCGAGAGTACGTTGCTCTAACCATTGGTAGCTTTTGTAATTTTTAATAAAATTTAAAAGATGTTCTAAAATATAGGTCAACCACATTTTTCACCATACTAAATGGCATGGTAAAAAAGTAGTGGATGAAGTGATGAATTAGTAAAAAAATAGTTCATTAGTTCATTAGTAAAATAATTAGTTCATGACGAGCGTAAAAATCAGAGGTGTTGAATTTTAAATAGCTCGATAGTTGATCAGTGTATAGGAGAAAGAAATGAATCTAATCTATGATTTCATGCTTTAAAATACCAAAAACTCTATTTGAATGAATTGCTCGAATAATGAATAAAGAAAAAAAAAGATGCTAGATGAGATTTTT
>KZ068052.1:71334-86994 GCA_002091845.1 Anopheles cracens
CCGTCTGCGAAACGGGGTAATGGGTTTTACGTCTGCGTCAGCGTCAAGCCTTTGCGCCTCGGCACAGTGCACGGCGGTGCTGGTGCATTTATTGCCCGGATACCGAAGACCACGAGCACCATCCGTCACGGAACATTAACGTGCTCCGTCTCAAGGATCGTCTGACGAGGATTTTGCATATTTGATCGTGACACGGACCGCACAGGGAAGGGTTTACTGTGTTTTAGGTGTGTTTTTTCTCTCTCTCTCTCGCTCTTGATGTTGTTGCTACAGCTCGTGTTGTTGATTAAGGCACTAATGCAGACGCCCTGTCGGAGACACACAAAGCGTAATGATGAAATGGGGAAGCCACGGCAAGAGTCGAAACGAACTTAGTGTCTAGAGTTTCTGTTTTAAATCCGGGCCTCACCGCCAGGAGCTTTTGTGTCCCAAAATGCGTCTTTCGTTGCAATAAACTCAGATCACAATGCGATCGATGTGGTTTTGTGGTTGATGCGCACCGCTGAAGATAAGCTTATGGTTCTCGAGATTACAATGCGGTTCCGTTCCTCGAATCGATGCGGTTTGGAAGATTTGCATTGAACACCCAATCAGCTAATGGCAGGACCTGCGAGCGAAGCTCAGCGATGCGATATAATGGATTTTTAATAACGGGAATCGACTCCATTACAATCGTAACTTTATTGCGGTATTGTAAAAACCGCTGTCAATCAATTTAAAAGCATGATTAAAACACCGCCCATAAGAATGCTAACATTTATTCCGGGTTTTACTCGACAAGCACGAAGCAATATAGTTTCGGGCTTGAGCAGCGTAAACGATGCATGAATAGGGCGAAAAAATCAAACACTGTCAGGTGACCGTCTGTCACGGTCTCCTTACAGAAAGCCGCTTTTTCGAGCGTCGAACGTTGTTTTCGACAGCCATCGGTTGCGATAATTAGCTGCTATCAATCTTAATTGTGCCCATGGAAACGTGGAGCCACACGATTGACTCCGGCCGGCTCCTTGACGAGCGGACTAACTAAATACGGTGCAATGATGGGGAAAATTAATCAATTAATTTTATCAATCAATTTGGCTGGCCGGCTGCTGTAGAGTAAATAAATTTGCTGCCAAAAACAACTTGTTTGTCGGGAACCATTTGCTTATAATCGACTGGGTGGATCGGTACACAACATCTATTATGGACGTGAAAGTTGTAAGACGAATGTCCATTACCTGCGCCATGCATATCTGGAGGCCGCGGTGGGTGTTGTAATTTGTTGTTTATTGTTTATTTTTTAAATACACTGGAGCAGATGTCCCAATTGAAGCGCACTCAAGACTTAATTGAATGAATTGAATTGAATTTAACTATATTTAATGTACATCAAATTTTTCACTGTGCTTTCATGACATTAAAAATCCATTTCACTAAACAGAGAGCAAAACTACTATATATTAGTTATCAATACAATTGTGTAAAGGTACCTTGTTATTGGTGAGTTCTAGACCAAACAATTCTTCAATCTACTGAGCCTATATTGACATCTTTAGTGATATGAAGGTACTAAAGATATCCTATGCTGTCTCTTTTCTCTTCAATATTCCTTCCAAATTCATATTATGGACTTGTGTGGAGGTGATCCATTGATGGTTCAACAACTTTACAGCAGTGCTCAATACGCGTATCTTTTCTGACCCATCATGTGCATGAGGGCGTTTTCTGTTTTGTGTTTATGATTCACATAAAACTATGGGATTTAAATTAGTCATCATTTTTTTACTGCTGCTTCAGCATCTTTTCGAACAATTAATATCGTCATTCGTTCGTCTCTTGGTTAGTGCTCGAGCGATACCCATTTTACAATCTTTTCCATAATACTTTAAAGCACAGAGATATGTTTGATGTTGTGTAATGGTTTAACCCCGAATACAGAACATGCGCTTCTTGTGCTCAAACAGCAATGCCTGCTGTTCTTGGTATTCGGATACTCGGCATTGGGATACTCTTCTAACTAACTAACTAACAAATACTAACTAAGTTATGATTATTTGGATAATTTTGTTAAAAAAAACTGATACCGCCCACTCTAGTAAGCCGTAGAAAATTTTCCTGTAGACCCAATATATCGTCACACGCTAAAGCATTGTGTCCGTATAGCAAGAACCCCCCTACATGGTGGCACATATTTTCTATCAAACAGTAAGAACGAAAAAAAATCGTTCGCAATAAAACACAGCGCTCAATAGTCCATAGAGAAATAGCGAAGAAAAAACCCCGAACTGAACATAATTCGGCTCTATGAAAAGCAGAAGCAGAGCCGAAATTGAGCTGCTGGCTGGTTAGCGTGGCCCGGGTGCACTGGGCGCCGCCACGCTATTTCGTGCGTTTGCCTATTAAGTGTTTTATGACCTACAAGAAATAAAGTGCGACGGCACGGCCATAACTTACAGTCCGGCCAGAAGCCGCGCTCGCTGTGTGTAAGGGTGAACGCAAAAGAAAGTTGCCGTTTCGTGGGTGCGACGGCGACTCGTCCATTCCATGGCTGTGGGAACGCAAATAAAATCGCTGTAATAGGTTGTTTTCCTATTATTACTTTGCGAGAGCAGCTCACACAGTTGTAATCAATCCTGTAAGTGTAATTTGAGGGTTGGGTTTGATTAAAAACACCCAGTGCTGTTGCTTTTTCGTCTGCTTGAAATAAAAAATCCAACTGAAAACACTCTCTTTTAAAACGTTGACCTTTCGAATGACTTCCGAAGTCTTTAATTCGAGGTTTTGCGTGACTTTTCTGCCAAAACCAACGGTGCCAACTGCCGCTTCCTTACAGTTCGGTTTGACGTCGTCTCGTTGCGTCTTACGCAAAGTTTTCCCACCGACACCGCCCGAAGCGTTATGACTTGGTCACTTTAATTGAAAATAATGTGTTTTCGAGTAGCATAATGTCAAATTATCAAGTTATGTGATGCAGTAATTCCAAATTTGGTCAGTGTGAGATAAATTCCAGCAAATGGTGTAAACAAAAATTGCCTAAAATAAAGTCTTGGACGTTTCAAATATGCAATTAAAATTGCAGATAGACAGGTTAACCTGAATTTTTAGTTTTTATTATAATAAAGTCCTTGAAAGGCCTAGCTATAGATTTTGTGTACGGTTGCTATGGAACTTTCTGTTATCCATGTTTCCATTGCATCAAATTGCGTTTCCATTGGCTATTGAATACTGTTAACAACTTATCCCTGTACTGTTATTTCCTCGTATAAACGTCAAATGAGTTTAAACAATTAACTTATACACATTTTATGTAGCTTAAGGTACTATGACAGGAAAATTGACCTATCACAAAAATGTTCTTGAGTTGATTTTGGGTGGTAAAAAGACCTAATACAGAAAGCAGATTGGAAGTAACAGCAAAGTACAAATTGTATTGGTTAAAATAGGTAGCATTTTGGAAGACTAAACTAGACTTTTTTAGGTTTCGGTTCCAAAGTAGTAGTAACTGAAAATGATATGTTGTTATCTTACTTCAAGATCGTGTTCAATTACCGTGAAGTTTCTAGGATCGACTAAGCAACTTAAAATGTAAATCTTCTATAACATATTTTTTGTACAGTCATTAGCCCACCAATATCATATTCTAAACCATTGCTTCCCTCCGGTCAAAAAAAGCAAAACATTTGCATATGTACGCACACATATCGGCTGCCCGGAAATTGATTGCTGCCACACCTTCACCAACGCCTAACCAAATTTAGCTCAAACAAACACCCACACACACCTTAGTCGTGCTGTTTCTAGCTGCGTGTCATGTCAAGATGTCATTTACACGCAGCAATTTTTCAAACCATCTACTATAGAAGATAACGTTCTGGGTTGTGTTTTTTTTTCACCCCAACCACCAAACCAACACGGAAAAAACGGCGCTTTTAGCACCATTTTCAAAGAGAATAAAAGCGAGCCCCATTTCTCCATCCGGTGACTCCCTTCCCTGTTCCCATGCGGCCGCGCCGTTTGGAGTGTCATTCGCAGGAAAAAAAACCCTATTGGCACCATACACCCCCTGCGGCCCACATCAATTGGTAATCCAATTTTTCAAAAGCCACGCGCTCGCGTGCGAATGTGTGTGTGTGTGTGTTTGTGATTAAGCTCCAGGTTCATCTCACCATTTATTTGCTTGCTGTTGATGTTGCTGTTGTTGTTCGTTTCGTCACAGGTGTAGCTAATCATCTGCCGGCACCGCAGGAAAACAGAATAATCAAAAAATTCTCACCCCACCCCTACTTCGACTTCGATGTGCCTCGGAACATAACGACCCGCGTCGGCCAGACCGCTTTCATCAACTGCCGGGTCGAGCAGATGGGCGACAAATCGGTGAGTGTGACGTTTTTTTCTTTCTTTCTTTCTTATATTCAATTTCTGTACCGCGTGCGCCTTACGCGCGAGTGCGCCCATGCTTCGCGAATTGAGTTTTATGCTTCATGGTGTATTTTGGGCCTCCCGGGAAGATATCATTATTTGGGTGGGTTTGGGATCAGAATAATGACTGTTTGGGAGGAAAATTGTGAGCGCAGTAGGCACCCACGTTGGGTAATATTTATTTAAATGGGCTAAAAAAGCATCAACACTGAGTTGCTCTGTGAACAAAGTCTGCACAATCAGCCGGAAAGTATGCAACATGCTACGCGAAACGCTTCGAAACGCTTTAAAAATAATTCGTAAAAAACAGGTTACCTTTTTTAGATAATTTTAATTCAAAATGCATGTATTCTCCCTCAGATAGATATTCTTCTTAAGGCAGATATTCTCCTTCAAATAGGTAGTGTACATTAAACAGAGATTATCATACAATCAAAAATCAAAAATCATTTTTTGCAGTTTTTCAACACAAAACTAATACATGTCAGAATAACGCTTCTTAAGTATAATCGTTCTTCATGACGAATTTTAACATAAAAATGAGAAAGCGAAACCTAGCACCTCATAACGTCATGATATTCTCACGAGTCTCATCTCGTTGGAAATGAAAAAAAAACGATGGCAGATAAAATCTCATTATCTGTAGATCATGTCGGTGTCAACTCATTTTGCAAACAGCAGAATGCAAATGATTTCTTTCTCCTCCCCCAAACGCTCCCACCCACGGAATGCCACCCACGACGCATTCGTTCGGGCGAGTAATTAATCACGCGCACCGTCCTCGTCGCGTCTCATTTCACTTCGAGCAGTATTCGGCGTTGGCAGCGATTTACATACAAAATTGCCGGACCCTTAGGCAGGGCTCTAAGAAGCGTCGGGCAAACAAGACAAACACGTTACTGTTCGAATGGTGCTCTATCAGCAGTCGTATGGAACTGTCAGATCATTTTACTGTTTTCTGGTAGTTGGTTTCAATTTGTATGTTGAAACTGTTCTACAATAACCACCAACAACGATAAAAATTTTGCGAATGTAAACATACGAAAACACAAACATCCACCGATAGCAGACATGCCAGACAAAATCAAACTGTCTTGTTCGATGTCTTGTTTGTCTGGCATGTCTTATGCTGTCTGATGGAGCATCTCCATATGATTGCTTGAATTTGATCCGTGTTTGTCTTGTTCGATGTCTTGTTCGACGACTCTTCAATATTATCATTAATTCAAGTGGCTTTGACATTACATTTGAAGTACACCTTGGCACGTACTAAAACATTGACGATCAAAAGAAATCAACAAAACACTGCAGCTTAAGTAGTACATTCGAACAAACACTTGCTCTGCTGGTTCTTCTGGATTGAAGAGAAATCTTAAAACATAACGAAAAACTTTCCAACCTGCAGGTGATACGATCCGATAAAGCAGAGAACTGGACGCTGCAGATAAAGTTCGCCCAGCAGCGAGACTCCGGCATATACGAGTGTCAGGTGAACACGGAACCAAAGATGTCGATGGCATTTCGACTGAACGTTGTAGGTGAGGAACATGCTCCAGCTACCAGAACCAGAGAGTGTGTACAGACTTTCTCTTTTTTAACTTGTTTTACTATCCATGTTTGCCTTTCTCCCCCGTCCACACTGCAGAGGCTAAAGCGATTATCCTCGGACCAACGGACCTATACGTAAAGATGGGCAGCGTTGTGACGCTCACGTGTGTAATTAGCCAGGGACCACATGACCTAGGGACAATATATTGGTACAGAGGTGAGAGTCGATGCAATTGTTCCTCCCCCACGGGACAGCGACCTAATTATGTGCCCTTCATTCTGCATCGGTTCCGGCGTCAGTTACTGTCGCGTTCCGAATGGGGGCGAGAGAAAAATAACCCGGCTAATTAATTTTACTCCCATTTCACTCCCAGGGTCAAATCTCGTGCAACCCATAGAGCTGCACCCGAACGATCCGTCGTTAGCATATCCACATCGAATATCGGTCGAGCTGAAGTGGACCGAGGCACTCACGTCACGGTAAGCGCGATCTCCCAGCAATATGTCCTCAGCCATCGAAACACCCCCCCCCCCCCATCGAGCGCCACCCACCACAACCCTTTCCGCAACGGAAGCGAATCATATTGACACACACACAAACACACACACGCACACACGCCCTCTTCCGCATAATTAGTCCATTTCAATTGATCCGGTTAGCGTGCGGTGAGGGTTTACGGTTCGGCCATTGATTGAATCCGGCGTGAAGTTTTGCGTCCCGTCAAAGCCAATCAGCCGAAACTTTTGGCGCTCGGAGAGGCGGATAAAAGTTAAAAACACACACACACACAGACACCGAGCACTCGTTGTAACGTTGCTACTGCCATTTGTGCTGCCCTTTTCCAGGCTGAAAATACTGGACGCCAAACTGTCCGACTCGGGCAACTACACGTGTCTGCCGACGTCAGCGGAAGGAACCAGCGTGATGGTGCATGTGATAAACGGTAAGTGTCGGCTTTTGATTGGGGCTGCTTGGTGGTGTAATGTCGGGTTAATAAAATTACTGCGAGCACACGCGGCGGCCCGAGCGTCAACGTTTTCGTTTGCCCTCCGTTCGGTTCGAAGTTGTCGGTTGGATGTCCGCAACCGGAAGGGTCAATTAACCAGTCGAACGAATGATGGGAACGTAATTTCGCTTCCTATCCGGCGGTTGCTCACCTCATGTTACCCAACAGTTCTGGTTCGATACAGTAATGGAGTGTTGGCGCTGGCTTGTGGAATTATTTGAAATTTAAACCTCCTGCTGTTCTGCTATCCAAACACGTTAGATTACGTGGTAGGTGCTCAATGATTAAACAGTACTTATAGTACTTATAAACTACACTACACTCATCTCATATTGGTGTAAGAGTAGCTCTTTGTTTTTGTTCTTTTTTTGGAAAACAATGCCAATGCAGTTTTTGCATTCAAGCATTATATTTTGAAACTTGTCGCATTTTTAGTTGAGACCTTTTCTGATACTTGACGTAGGGCTAAGAGCTTAGAATCTAGATGCTATAGTCACTAACAGGATTGTCATTTATTTATGTATTGAACATGGCCAAGCATTCATTATTTATTTTTCAATTTATTTATTTCTTTATTCTTTGCATGAAGGCAATTCATTCAAGATACAAGAAGTCTAGTTATTTTTCCCATTAGTTCAATGAAAAAGTCTTTATCCCATTTTCAAGAAAGCTAACGACGCCTTTCTAGAACAAAACAGCCGGTTTTTTAGAGCTTTCGAGCTGATCCATCAGCGCGAGATGAAAGCTATTCCGTATCACGGTGCTCTTAATGCCGGTCGGAACGACCGTGAAGATGGCTACGGTCACGGTGTGTGTCTCTCGCGCTCTCGAGCGCAACAGCACAAGCTGATAATATCTTTTGTAGTTAATGCAGCGCCGTGGAAGGTGAACGTCTCACTACCCACCCCCAACTCAGCTTCCTAATAAAAGCGGCTCGAGTGGGGTCATGAAAGCACGAGCAGCGAAGCTTTATTATGATGATGTGCTGTTAAGAAGCGCACCGTGTAATCCATACTGGTGCTGGACAATACACACACACACACACACGCACCTACAGCAACACGGCACCAAGGACCAAGGATAGGAGCGGGAAAGATAATTGTTATCTCTCTGTTCAACAGGGAAATAATAACTGAGAGAGAGAAAAAAACGAAACGAAGTGCGAAACGGTACGTAGTGCAGTTCCAGCTTGAGGGCGCATTGCCGGAGTGAAACATGTCTGAACAGCAGTGCGCCGGCCGTATTTATGTACCAGTCGGTGGACTTTAACACGCGAAAGCGATTTTGTGACTGGGCCGCACCGACGCCACCAGACGCTAAATGGTTCTCATTTATGGAAATGTGCCCCCGGTGCGCGAGGTGAATGAAATGTAGATCCCCAACAGCCAAAATCCGAGACGGGGCGAATCGTTTCGGTGCGCCCGGTGCACAATGGCACCGTACCACTGCAAGCGGGTCACAGATGCGAAGGACATTTACTCGGACGGTTGTAACCACTGGACACATCGTCGTTGGGCGGGTGGGCTTACTTTTGCGCACAAAAGCTGCATAAGAAAGGATGCGAAACGATTCGTTGCTCTGGTTCTGGTGGGTCTGTAAAATTCATATGGTGGAAACATGCACATGAAATTGTCATAACCTTGTTGGCTTTGAAGGTGTTTTGAGACAGTCTTTCGTACATTTTGCATGGTCTTTCTATTGTTTTTTTTTTATTTGGAAAATTGTGTTTTACTGAGAAATCTTCCTGCAAGGCGTAGCTAGTTTTTGATGCGTCTTTTCAACTAATTGTTTTATACTTTTGAGACTAATTGTTATGTAAAATAAATAAGTAAACTGATTATGCGTATTATTTTTTTGCAAATAGTCTCATTAAGTTAAGGTGTATGTTAATATACAAACAAATAATGGATTGACAAAAATTTCAATATTTTTTTTATATTTCTGAGTGTTACTCTGCTTTTCTGATATATTTTTCATTAGTTTTCCTATTCCTACCTACCTCTTATTTTTCTTCCTACTTTTTTTCTCCTTCTTTTCCTCCTCCTTCTCTTCTACTTCTAAAACTAGTATATTTGATTATTAAAAATTGTGACAAAATACAGTAAACAAACAATTTCACAAAATGGTTTCATGTTAGGAAAGAGGAATGTGCAAAAAAAATAACCAGAAATAAAATAAAGTCGAAAGTATATTTTATTGTGATGAAAATGTTATAGTCTAATCTTTTGTCTATAACTTGAGCAAACGTTGGTTACTATTATAAAAATCAAGTAATTTTCCAAGATTCGCGATCAAGATTTTTCTACACTTTTTGTTCAAATTAAATGCGTTAGTTTATTTGAAACATTTTCAGCAATTGTATACTTCCCTACGCATTAGATTTACACTCAATGTAGATTCAGAATGAGCAATAAAAAAGACTTTACTTTAATTCGTACATGGAGTTAAACCATCAGTATGATTAAAAATAAGATTCTCTTTGTCCGCAGCTTGCTTACGTTTCAATTTTGAGTTGTCCCGGTTTTCTTGTGACCGCACACAACAAAAGGATAAACATCGTAGATCTCTTCGCCTCAAGACTGGTTTCAATCGTTCAGTCGCTTGATTGATAACCTTCTTTCAAACTCGAAAGTGAGAAAGAAACCCACTGCGATTCCCACCTGCAGCTACAGAGCGATCGAACGGACGAGAAAACGGATAGAGTCCCTTCACCGAACCGAAGTGCGCGACGCGTTTTATCTTTCCCGATCCACCGAGCTTACGCTAGCGCTGCGGGGTTCTGCTAGCGGGTGAAAATTTGTTTTCGATTATTTTCACCCTCCACCGGACCCATCCTCGGAAGGAAAAGGGACTCGGAAGCGCCGCACATAAAAGTTCTTTCACACTATCTCTTCTTCCTATATCTTCCATCTCCGGCTTCCCCGCAGGCGAGCATCCGGCGGCGATGCAGCGCGGCTGTGCGACGACCGCGAACAGAGATCAGCACCGGAGCGTGCAGGTGCTGCTGGCGTTGCTGATGCTGCTGGTGCTAGCGTTCGAACGCTGGCACCGAACGACCGCTCTCGACAACAGCGCCCACCGTGGGCGGACGGCGGGTGGCAGCGCGAGTGTACGACCCACCATCGACAGGACGTTGTCGCAGGCGCGCGTGATAACGCGGGCCCGTCCCGTCGGCACATTACCGGGCGCGTGAACGGTGCGAGCGGAAGCTGGGAATGGTGCCGAAAATTATCACATTCAGTGGTGGAAGAGAACAGACAGAAAAAAGCGCAAGAGACGTGACGGCTAAAAAAACTTGTACATGTTGTGAAGTCGAGTGAAGGACATTTCAGAAGCTGCATACATTGAAGAAGAACAGAAACAACAGAAAACGGTGACGAAACTTCCATTAACATTTAACGTAAGCCCATCTTTAACACACACACACACTCACAGCGAGAAAGCGCCAAAACTTAGACACCGAAAGCGAAAACTTAAAAACAAATCCAAATCGAACCAAAACACACCGATCGTACCGTATACAACGAGGCTAGATCCCACCCGACAAGGGCATGGGTGGGCGCTTTAAGTTACACTTTACAACAGTTGCCACACTGCACCACACCTTTCCACCACGGGGTCCGAGGGGTAGGGGGAGGGGGGAGGTCGTGGGGTGCGAATAGTGTAGTGAATCTCTCGGCCCTTTGCCCCGGCGTCATAGTGAGTGCACCTTCCGGATTCTATACGCGTAAGTCACCCTGTAAACAAAGCAAAACAACGTCTCAACGCGTGCACGAGTTAATTAACGAACGAATTAGGTTGATGAGAGAGAGAGAGGGAGAGAAAGGAAGTATGAGTTAAAACAAATCGAGTGATGTTGTGAAAGACTTCAAAGAAGTTTTTTATTTGTGTCCGGTGCTGATAAACGAGACGAGAGAGATTTTATGGTGCACGCACGGTTCGAGTGGTGAAGGATGCGAAAAGGGATACGTAGTTTGAATTATTAGTGTGAGAAATCCGTCGAGTTTCCGTTTTCGGTTCAGTGTTTAGTGTTGAGCGAGAAGTTGTGAGTGTAGACGGCGAGATAACTGAGAGATCAGCGGAGAGAATCGTGTTAAATATCATCACCGAACCTTATACGACCGATTAGACTATGTTTTAACTCACACGCATCATGCAAAAGCGCATACGCTGCGTCTTGTGTCGTCCCGGAGGCGATCCCAGTCATGTTGATGCATCCCGCGGAACGAACGATTTACAGAGTACTGTTTTATTTAATCCATCCAAATCAGGTTGCGGTAGAAAAATGAGTGAAATTACGAGCCGAGAAAAGAAAAACCGAAAATAAAGACCCCATTAAAGTGCATGTACATTTGACGGTTGAATTTTTGGAAGCGGAGAGCGGACTTTGCGCGCCCACAGGACGATGGCAGTTGGGAGGGATAATCCATTCGTTTGCTCCGTGATTCCAACTAGAACAATTTTTAAGAAGAGGTAAGACAAAGCATTCCAGCAAGTTTTTTTTCTCTTCAGAAGAATGCGTGCAGGTGTGTGTGTAGCAGCATTAAAGCTATTTATTTGAAAAATAAACCTGAGATTATCTCACGAACCGAACCGTAGTCGCTGACTGACCTTTTCATTCTCGTTCCGGTGGAATATATCACAGTGTGTTTTTTTTTGGTTCATTACAAAACAGAATCGTCGACGCAAACTCGAGTCAGGTGATACGGCAAGATAATTTCTCATGGTTCTCTTTCTTGTGACCGCAAATGTTTGTGCAGATTCAAATCTGACTTCTACCGTTCTTTCCCGATGCTACCTTGGGCGAAAAACAAGAAACCAGCATCCTCCCCGCGTGGCGAACGATGTCCTTTGTGATAATGGAAGCATGGCATCATGGGCTCTGTCTCGGGTGCGATAAACCCGCACGAAAAAAAAACGCCAATACGTACGGGTAAGTTTCAATTTCCACGAAGCTCTTCTTACTCGTTTCGATGCATTTTCGTGCGATTTACATCTAGCCCTTGCGCCAGATGCGGGCAGTAAACAACGACAGGGCTTTACTTTCATCGCGAACGCACACTTTTCGCACGGTGATGTATTTTTGTGCACTGAAAATTTGTCGAAATTTTAGATCTAAACTGCCACCCCTTCACTCAGCGGAAATGGTATCATTTGCAGACTGTTTGCGCCGCTATCATTAAGCTAAATGGAAAGCGACAAGCAAGGTTGCTTTTGTTTGTGAATGTACCATGAGTTATGATCTTCTTTTGGCAGGCTTTTTAAACCCGAACGGGCCGGTATACATTCTGAGTGCCAAAACAACGGCGCGCCGCACGGTGGGGCAGACTCGGACAAAATGCAGTCATAATTATTTTTTCTGACTAGTTCATTGAAAAACAATTTTTATTCTCAATTTAACGTTTTTTTCAAATCATTTACGATTTATGGAAAGAATTCCTTTACATACACCGGGAGCATATATATTTAAAGTGTAACATCATCCAATCTTTGGAAAGACCAGGCGCCTCCACGAAAAAGATTTTCTTTTACATACTCACCATTTTATCTACAAGACGTATAAGTACAAGTGAGTTTGCGAATGTTTGAGATTGTTTAAAACAAAATTTGTAACCTAAATAAAATTACCTTTTTTATTTATATTTTTTTAAATATGAATACTATTGTTATATGTTTTCCATTCTAACAAAAATATTGATAACTTTAATGTTTAAGTTTTTAAATGAAAAATCAAAAATTCATAGCTCCAAAATTCAAAATCCATAACTCTACTGTGCTGTGCATGCATTCCAACTTCCATATCCGGGCTAAGTGTCCACTGCAGGAGGTGGGCAAGTACAAGTTTCACGCAGGCCAAGTCATAACGCTTCGGGCGGTGTCGGTGGTAAAACTTTGCGTAAGACGCAACGAGACGACGTCAAACCGAACTGTAAGGAAGCGGCAGTTGGCACCGTTGGTTTTGGCAGAAAAGTCACGCAAAACCTCGAATTAAAGACTTCGGAAGTCATTCGAAAGGTCAACGTTTTAAAAGAGAGTGTTTTCAGTTGGATTTTTTATTTCAAGCAGACGAAAAAGCAACAGCACTGGGTGTTTTTAATCAAACCCAACCCTCAAATTACACTTACAGGATTGATTACAACTGTGTGAGCTGCTCTCGCAAAGTAATAATAGGAAAACAACCTATTACAGCGATTTTATTTGCGTTCCCACAGCCATGGAATGGACGAGTCGCCGTCGCACCCACGAAACGGCAACTTTCTTTTGCGTTCACCCTTACACACAGCGAGCGCGGCTTCTGGCCGGACTGTAAGTTATGGCCGTGCCGTCGCACTTTATTTCTTGTAGGTCATAAAACACTTAATAGGCAAACGCACGAAATAGCGTGGCGTCGCCCAGTGCACCCGGGCCATGCTAACCAGCCAGCAGCTCAATTTCGGCTCTGCTTCTGCTTTTCATAGAGCCGAATTATGTTCAGTTCGGGGTTTTTTCTTCGCTATTTCTCTATGGACTATTGAGCGCTGTGTTTTATTGCGAACGATTTTTTTTTCGTTCTTACTGTTTGATAGAAAATATGTGCCACCATGTAGGGGGGTTCTTGCTTTACGAACACAATGCTTCAGCGTGTGACGATATATTGGGTCTACAGGAAAGTTTTCCACGGCTTACTAGAGTGGGCGGTATCAGTTTTTTTAAGCAAAATTATTCAAATATATTAGTTTGCATTTGTAAGAAGCGTGGATAAAATTGTTTAAGCACAATGAAACAAAGTGGTAATTTTCACACTGATGTCAAGAAGAGTATCGCTATAGCTGAATATCCGAATACCAAGAACAGAAGGCAATGCTGTAAGAGTTTCCTTGAAACAACATCAAACATATCTCTGTGGTTTAAAGTATTATGGAAAAGATTGTAAATTCGGTATCCGAGACAAACCGAGACACGAATGAACGATGATATTGCTTGTCCGAAAAGTTGCTGGAGTTGCATAAAAAATCTGATGACGAATGTAAACTCCATAGTTTTATGTGTAATCATAAATACAAAACAGAAAACGCCCTCATACACACGATGGGTCAGAAAAGATATGCATATTGAGCACTGCTGTAAAGTTGTTGACCCATCAATGGATCATCTCCATTTAGAAGGAATATTGAAGAGAAAAGGGACAGCGTAGGATATCTGTAGTACCTTCATATAATCAAAGTCGTCAACATAGGCTCATCAGATTGAAGAATTGATTGGTCTAGAACTCATGAATAACAAGATACCTTTGTACTTTGTACTTTGTACTTTGTACTGAAATGCCTTTTTATTTTTTTTAGTTAAGTATCTCGTAGAGATTTTAACTTTAGTGAAAGCACAGTGAAATAATGGATGTACATTCATTTTAGTTAAATTCAATTCAATTCATTCAATTAAGTCTCAAATGCGCTTCAATGTTGCGTGTGTTCCAGTGAATTCAAAAAATAAACAACAAATTACAACACCCACCGCGGCCTCCAGATATGCATGGCGCAGGTAATGGACATTCGTCTTACAACTTTCACGTCCATAATAGATGTTGTGTACCGATCCACCCAGTCGATTATAAGCAAATGGTTCCCGACAAACAAGTTGTTTTTGGCAGCAAATTTATTTACTCTACAGCAGCCGGCCAGCCAAATTGATTGATAAAATTAATTGATTAATTTTCCCCATCATTGCACCGTATTTAGTTAGTCCGCTCGTCAAGGAGCCGGCCGGAGTCAATCGTGTGGCTCCACGTTTCCATGGGCACAATTAAGATTGATAGCAGCTAATTATCGCAACCGATGGCTGTCGAAAACAACGTTCGACGCTCGAAAAAGCGGCTTTCTGTAAGGAGACCGTGACAGACGGTCACCTGACAGTGTTTGATTTTTTCGCCCTATTCATGCATCGTTTACGCTGCTCAAGCCCGAAACTATATTGCTTCGTGCTTGTCGAGTAAAACCCGGAATAAATGTTAGCATTCTTATGGGCGGTGTTTTAATCATGCTTTTAAATTGATTGACAGCGGTTTTTACAATACCGCAATAAAGTAACGATTGTAATGGAGTCGATTCCGGTTATTAAAAATCCATTATATCGCATCGCTGAGCTTCGCTCGCAGGTCCTGCCATTAGCTGATTGGGTGTTCAATACAAATCTTCCAAACCGCATCGATTCGAGGAACGGAACCGCATTGTAATCTCGAGAACCATAAGCTTATCTTCAGCGGTGCGCATCAACCACAAAACCACATCGATCGCATTGTGATCTGAGTTTATTGCAACGAAAGACGCATTTTGGGACACAAAAGCTCCTGGCGGTGAGGCCCGGATTTAAAACAGAAACTCTAGACACTAAGTTCGTTTCGACTCTTGCCGTGGCTTCCCCATTTCATCATTACGCTTTGTGTGTCTCCGACAGGGCGTCTGCATTAGTGCCTTAATCAACAACACGAGCTGTAGCAACAACATCAAGAGCGAGAGAGAGAGAGAGAGAGAGAGAAAAAAAAACACACCTAAAACACAGTAAACCCTTCCCTGTGCGGTCCGTGTCACGATCAAATATGCAAAATCCTCGTCAGACGATCCTTGAGACGGAGCACGTTAATGTTCCGTGACGGATGGTGCTCGTGGTCTTCGGTATCCGGGCAATAAATGCACCAGCACCGCCGTGCACTGTGCCGAGGCGCAAAGGC
>KZ068052.1:185316-198637 GCA_002091845.1 Anopheles cracens
CACTGTTGCATGCGACACGTTCGCGCTGGTTGAGGATGCGTTGTTTACACTGATAGGAGCGACGATGGCCGTGTGCGTCCCACTGTTGCCAGCCGTGCTGACGTTGGCGGCACCACCGTCCACCGGGCGCGGGAGAGGCTGGTCCGCGGCGACCGCCCTGCCCGGTGCCACATCGTTGCTCACGCCCTTCCGGGCCACTATCCGCTGCGCCCGGTCGTGGTGGTGGTCCGGCATCGGGATGGACGTGTCATTCTTGTCCGCCAGCGCGTCAATCACCTTCGACACGGCCGCGCCAACGTTCGGCGGCTCGCTCAGCTGCGAGCTGATGACCTGCGTCGTTGCATTGCTCCCGGTGGGGACGCCACCCAAGCTGCACACGGCCACTATCGCACCGAAACCGACGTACACGGCTGCTGCATGCACCATCGTGCAAAAACTGCGTTCAACTGCGTTGCTTGGCGTAGGCGGTGAATCTATTTCATCGTTTGCCGTCTAGTGGGGGGCGAGGTAGCGAAGGCTACGGAGTTGCTTAATCGCTTGCACACACACACACACGGTTGAGGAGGGGGGGAAAGTGGGGATTAGTTTCTTTGCATCGCACTCCGGCAGAGGGGGTACGACGACAACCCACACGGTTTTGAGCGAACTATATTGGAGCTGCTGCAAGCGCCTCGCAAAAAAATGCACATCCACACGCACGCACACAAGCACACAAACAAACCGCAGCTGTCAGCTGGCGGGGTTTGTTTTGACAACATTCGCGTTGCAACCGCGCCTCCGCCGGTTATAAACGCACTCGCAGCGTTGTGCCGGCTGTCTGCGCTCAGTTTTGTCAGTTCGATTCGCCCGTTTTACGGTTCGTTTATTTTCTCAAACAGCGCTACAAAATCGGCGAGACTGTCCGCGTAGTGGTCCGGCTGCTCGGGCGTGTCCCGGGCCGCCGCCAGCTGCTCCCTGGACGTGCCGCCGGACAGGACGAGCAGCGTCTGGAAGCCGCACAGCGCCCCGAACGCCACGTCCTGCTCGAGCATGTCGCCGACGAGCAGCGTCCGGGCCGGGTGGGCGAGCCCGTACGCGCCGACGATGCCGCCGCGCAGATGGTAGCCCGGCTTGCCGAGCACCACCGCCCGCCGGCCCGTCGCCTGCTCCAGCAGGTCGACAAAGCGACCCGGGCCGAGGATGTCGCAGCCGGCGCGGACGTGCAGCGTCCGGTCGGAGGCGCCCACGAGCAGCAGGCAGTCGGCGCACCGCCGCAGGTACCACTCGGCCCGGAGCAGCTTCGGGTAGTTGACGTTGAAGTCGACGTCGACGACGACCGCCCGGACCGGGGCCTCGTCGTGCACGGTGGCGATGATCTGGTGGAACGACTCCGGCAGCGGATGGGTCGGCCCGTCCACCAGCTCGTACCCGGCCTGCCGCAGGCACGCCTTGAAGCTCTCCGTGCCGAGGCAGTAGATCAGCCCGTCGAACTGGCGGCCGCGCAGGAACCGCACGACCGACTGGGCCGGGTGCACGATGTCGTCCTCCTGCACCTCGTGGCCCATCGCCAGCAGCTGCTGCCGGTAGCTCGCGAACGGCCGCACGCTGTTGTTCGTGATGAACCGGACCGACTTCGCGCGCTCCCGGAACAGCTCGAGGGCCGTATCGGCGCCCGGGATCGCGTCGTACACGGTCCAGAGCACGCCTGTGGAAGGGAGTGAGAGAGAGAGAGAGAGAGAGTGCTTGAACCTGGGGCGCCCGGAGCTAGTCCGCCGCTTACCGTCGCAGTCCAGCAGGACGGTGTCGAACGAATCGACGTACTGCTTGGCCTCCTCCGCGGACAGCTCGAGAATATGCCGCACGGCCGCCATTGCTGCAGCGCACTAGCGAGACGAACCGCGCTGGATGCGCTATTTGTAGTGGCGCGGGCGGGCCGCTGTTACCCAAGCCAATTCATCGCTTGATTGCGGCCATGACCGCACTACCACCGCCGGGGGGGTATTGAATTTCTGCGACGCCACAGAACGAACTTCACTAAAACACATCGGCGAGTGGTTAGGTACAGACAACATCTTTAATTAATCCGTTTCTTTCCAATCAGTCCAACAAGCTTTGCCAAAGGCGACCGGTTCGCGTACAGCACGTGTGAACGATGCGTGAGTTGCTGTCGTTCTTCGCTTTCTTCTTCTTCTTCTTTCGTTTGTTTGTAAGAGGCTAGACGCAAAAAGGTGTCCGAGGTGAGTGAGGCGGTCGGGTTGGGTCTTCCGGTTACGTTATCCGAATTGTAAAACCGTGTGTGTTTGTATGTGTATTTGGTTAGATTCGATGGATGTATCGATGTGCGTAATTTGATGCCCGGCGGTGTCGGTGTTTGCTCGGTTTGGCTCCCTCCCCCACCTGCAAGTCACGTGGCGAGGTCTAGACGCGCGACGTCACGATGCTGCAGCCCTCGTACGCCGGGTCGAAGTCGTCCGTCCGCATACGCAGCGCGTACTCGCTGTCGTCCGCAACGGAACCGTAGTTCAGCCTCTCGTCGTCCGGACTGCTGTCTTCCGACGGGAGGTAGCCGTTGTGGGTGTACGTGCCCGGCCCGCCGTGCTGCCCGGCCCCGGCGCCGGTGCTGTTCCGCTGCATCTTCAGCTTCTCCTGCTCGATGATGTACTCGTTCGTGAGGTACTGCTCGCGCTTGATCTGGTCCTGGAGGCGGGTCGGCACGTCCGGTATGGCCCACGCGACGACGATCTGCACGAGACTGACGAGGTTCTGGTAGATCACGACGAACGTCAACCGGATAGCCATTATGTGCCAGTAGAGCAAGGGCCGCTTGTACTGGTCCGAGCCGCCCGGTGGATTCCGGTACTCCGAGTACCGGCATATCGTGCCCGTGAAGTTCGTTTTCTCCGGTGCGACGTTCGGCTCGAAGTGGGAGATGTTGAAATAGGCGAGCGAGTGGTTGACGAAACCCTCGTCCGTGCCGGTGTCACTGACGTACCTTATGTACATCAGACGCGGGATGAAGTTCGACGAAAATGCTATAATAAAGGCCTGTTACGGGAGGGAGAAAAACGAAAAACGCAAAACACATGTCGTCACTAGCTGGGAACGGTTGGCCGCATCGAACGTTGCGCGTGCCGTACTTACACTGGAGATGACGGCTACCTTCCCGACGACGTGCATTATGTTGTACCAGATGCCAAGATCGCGCACACGCTGCGGTACCGCGCGCTTGTAGTAGAGTAGGAACTTTTTCGCATCTAGCCGCGTCTCGAACACATTGTTCAGCAGCGCAAAGAACGGTGCCAGCGGGAAGGCAACGACGAAGATCGTGATGAAACCGTACTGAATGACTGTGGGAAGGCGAAACAAACAGGAGTGTAACGTCTCCAGTCCCCGTCCAACGTTTAGCGTCTGCCTAGTTACCCATCTTCAAGTACTCGTTGAACAAGCTCCGGTCGTGCCAGTTGATGAGGTTGAAGTCTTTGGTCCACTGGTTGCAGCAGACCAGCCGCTCGCCGTTCTCGCTGTTCTCGGCGTCGATGCCGAGCACGCTGCGGAACTCCTTGAACTTCTGCACCAGGAACGGGATCAGGATCTCCGTGATCGCCCCGATCGCCTGCTTGCCGACCATGATGATCGCGAGCTGGATGCACAGCTCCATCAGGCAGCCGCCCGGGCTGCACTCCTCCTGGCGCAGGCGCAGCAAGCGATTGTACTTCGCCGGGTAGCCCGGGAACTTGCCCTTCACGAACGCGATGTAGAAGATCGAGCTGTAGTAGTTGACGAACTCAAACAGGTAGATCTTCAGGTTGAGACTCTCGTTGTACTCGGTCTGCGTGCGCCGGTACTCGACGTTCGTCATGTACTCCGCGACGTACTGGTAGACGTACGTGAGGATCGTCGACACGAGCAGGTTGATCGAGGCCGTCGTCGCCGGGAAGATGATCAGCTTGCCCGAGAAAGGGCCCCCATCGCCGTAAATGTTTTTCGAGGTCATCAGCGACATCCGGTACACGACGATACCGAACACCGTTGCTATAGTTAGGGAAATCTAGTGGTGTTTTTTTTTTCGAGGGAAGATAGAGAGGCATTCTGTTTGGACCGTACACTACCAGGGACTGTGCGGCGACACTTACAAATAGAAAAATCACAGAGTAAGAGTAGAGGAAGCTGGGGAACTTTTTCGTCCAGAACGGTGGTGACGGTTCCTGTGCGCCGGTGGCCACGTTAAACATCATCTTCTTGATGTTCTTCAGCCGGGAGAGGTACTGCGGGCGCGGTGGCTCTGCCAGCGAGCAGTACTCGGTAATGCCCCAGCGGTGCTGGATCCGGGAGGAGTACCGCTTCCACATCTCCAGGTAGAGTGTTGCTGTCGGCAGCAGAGAAAAAAAAAGGCGTCCAGTGAGCGAAACGGAACGGGCGCGCGACCGCCGGCAAACACTTACCCCACACGGACATGAAGATGGAGAAGACGATCGTCATCTCGTTGTCGAAGATGTGCGCCAGCTTCGAGATGGTGCAGGTCGTGTTGAGATTCCAATAGTCGCAGTACCGGTCGCACTGCGGGCACATGATCGTCGAGTTGTCGCTGCAGATCTCCTGGCTGATCCGGTTGCCCGGGTACGTCAGCAGCCCGTACAGGAAGCAGATCAGCCCGACGACCGACGCCGGTATCAGCATGTGCGTGTAGAAGCCGAGCCACGCGAAGTACATCGCGATCTTCACGCCGAAGTACTCCTTGATGTGGTCGAGCGGCTGGTGCTTGATCCACTTGCTGATCGAGGCCCACTCCTCCAGCAGCAGCGCCCGCTGGCAGCTCGACTTCACTTCCGTGCAGCCGTCGTGCAGCGGGTACGCGTCCAGGTACACCTGGTCCTCCATCAGCCGCCGGATGCCGATGTCCTTCTTCTCGTCGACCGCGTCGCTGAAGTACGCCCGCTCGAGGATGAAGTGCGCGACCGCGATCCGGATGCTCGGCGTGAAGAAGTTCGGCTCGCGGGCGTTGAACAGGTACGGCTTGTCGCGCGAGTACTCGTACATCAGCCGGTACTCGGGCGGCGCGAACTTCTGCCGGTCGATGATGACGAAGTTGAAGAGCGGCCGCCGGAACAGCCGCACCAGCGTGCTCTGGATGCTGAAGTCGCGCATGATGATCTTGTCCTGATTGTCCAGCTTCTTCATCGGCATCTGCATCTTCATGATCTCGCAGTAGTGCGACAGCACGTGCTCCGGCACGTGGATCTTCACGAAGTGGATCCGCTGGCAGTTCTCCGTCTCGATCTGCAGCCCCTCCGCCTCGAGGTTCTGCTGGTATTTGGCGCGCTTGGCCTGCGCCTCCTCGCTGCCGTCCTCGCCATTGAACGCGAGCACGTAGTCGACGATGCGCTTCTGGTCCTGGAAGTACTTCCACGTCTGGGGAGGAGAGAGAGAGAGAGGGCGCGGTTAGAGTGTTGTTGCCGGTGCGCCGGTTAACACGGGTTAGCTCGAAACTTCCAACGAAGCGTTAGTGGAGATTAGTGTGAGGCATGCAAACTCGGCGCGCCCTGCACTTTTGTTAGCAAAAGCCCGTCGGTTGTTACAGATGTGGGATGTTACTATAAAAAGAACAGCGAAAGGAGGGTGAAAGTATGGTGCTGTACACAATCGCCATTTCCGCTGTGCGCATACAATGGCGCTCTTGTTTTCTCGCCTCCAGCAGTCGCTAGTGCCACGATTCCTCTTATGTCCTCCATTCACTGCCGCCATTCATGCACCACACAATCACTTGCGAATGTCGGGGCTCTCCCGGCAGAACGTTGTCAACGCTTGTTTTCTTGGAGCGGCAGTGATATGTGCGTGTTTCTGTGCTGTGTTTTTTTTATCGTGTCGAGCATGTGCTAATGGTTGAACGAAGAATGTCTGGCGTGCGTCCATCGAGCGCCGGTTGATCTTGGAGGGGTGAGTGAGCGGTTGATCGAAACTAGCGAGTCGTCACCGATGCCGGACACAGAGACAGCCACAACAAGCACGCAAACCACACACAGACACACACTTTGGGATGATCGTGGATGATCTAAAAATAGACAAAGCTATCCCCGCCCGCCGCGGGGACAGCCCCGGCGTGTCTCCTACCCCACCGCAGTTTCCGTGCACCCGTCGGCAAGTTTTGCACATCGCTTCTAGCACAACGGAGCGCGGCCAGTATCTACGCCGTCTTGCTGCCACCGCCCGCTCGCTTCGCCGCACACTGCGAGGGCTCCCGTCTGGACCGCTCGCTGGTTCGCTGGGGGCCTACTGCCCTACCGGGGGACCCCTGCACACACGAGCGCGTCTTTTCGGCTAATGCTCCACATGCGGGCGGGCCAACAACAAATCTCGAATTCGCTGTCACACGGTGTGAGCGCGCGATATTTGGATCATTATATTGTTTGTGTGTGCTTTTTTTTTCGTTGTTTTGCTTCGTCGCCGCTGTTCCGGTCCTCTACGTTCCCTCCCCTCGGTCAGGTACGATCGGCCTGCTCGTGTGTGTTTGCCGCTCGATCAACTCTCACGCGCGCTGTCACAAATCGCGTGGACGCGGATGGTTCTATTTACGATCGGCCGCTGCCGATACCGTGAGCTGCTACTGAAACGCAAATGAGAAGAAAAAAAAACACACTAACGCCCTAAGGTGCGAGGTGCGTACAGCTGCGCCCGCGCAAAACCCCGAAGTGAGTCATCGGACTCAGCGCACTTATAGCACACAGGCGGTGGCGGATGTTGGGAATTGGGCACGGCAATTTGCCACCAATCAAGCCCCGAATCGTACCAGCCACCATATGCTGGGCCGGTATCACCTTGAGCCGATAGCAGAGCCACAGCGATCGCCCTGTTCTGCCGCTGTTGCCATTCTGCACATCTCACACTCCCGCAGCGAAAGCCACTAATCACACCGTACGACGAGAGTCACCACTATCAATGCAGGTCACCCGCACGCTCACATGGGTTCGGTGCTGTGCACTGCCGTTCGGTACGATCGGCTTCGGATCCGGCGTCCGTTCTCGCTCCTCCGTAGGCTGCTGCTCGGCGGTGGTGGTGGTGACGGCAGCAGTAGTCGTCGTCACAGTCGTCGCAGGATCGCTCGCGTCCGCCATACTAGCGTGCGACCAGCCACTCAACAGTCCGGGCGTGAAACTGCTGCTGCTCGGCAGAGGTCGCCGTCGTGCCGTCGTCTCGGCAGCAGCACGAGCAGCACCCGGGAGGCTGGGGAACGTGCTCCAGGAGCGCAGCAGTGCCCTTATTTTCGCACCGACACCACCACGCGCATCTCGCTCTCGCACAAGTCATCCCTGCTCGGCCTTGGGACGGATTTTTCTCTACACCGGCGTGCGGCCTTGCACGGAGCGCTCCCGCTTTGCTCTCGGTGGAAGATGGCGCCCGGGATGAGAGATGCTGTGTCGTGCTCTTTCTCGTTCTCGCACTCAGGGATGCGGTATCAGCGGGGGAGGGGGAGCACAGATTGGAGGCATATATCACGCGCCCGGCACCGACCTGCCGAAGAGCGAAGCAGCAGCAGCCAAGGGTAGTAGCCGGGCGGCGAGCGAGTGGTTGACGAAACCCTCGTCCGTGCCGGTGTCGCTGACGTACCTTATGTACATCAGACGCGGGATGAAGTTCGACGAAAATGCTATAATAAAGGCCTGTTACGGGAGGGAGAAAAACGAAAAACGCAAAACACATGTCGTCACTAGCTGGGAACGGTTGGCCGCATCGAACGTTGCGCGTGCCGTACTTACACTGGAGATGACGGCTACCTTCCCGACGACGTGCATTATGTTGTACCAGATGCCAAGATCGCGCACACGCTGCGGTACCGCGCGCTTGTAGTAGAGTAGGAACTTTTTCGCATCTAGCCGCGTCTCGAACACATTGTTCAGCAGCGCAAAGAACGGTGCCAGCGGGAAGGCAACGACGAAGATCGTGATGAAACCGTACTGAATGACTGTGGGAAGGCGAAACAAACAGGAGTGTAACGTCTCCAGTCCCCGTCCAACGTTTAGCGTCTGCCTAGTTACCCATCTTCAAGTACTCGTTGAACAAGCTCCGGTCGTGCCAGTTGATGAGGTTGAAGTCTTTGGTCCACTGGTTGCAGCAGACCAGCCGCTCGCCGTTCTCGCTGTTCTCGGCGTCGATGCCGAGCACGCTGCGGAACTCCTTGAACTTCTGCACCAGGAACGGGATCAGGATCTCCGTGATCGCCCCGATCGCCTGCTTGCCGACCATGATGATCGCGAGCTGGATGCACAGCTCCATCAGGCAGCCGCCCGGGCTGCACTCCTCCTGGCGCAGGCGCAGCAAGCGATTGTACTTCGCCGGGTAGCCCGGGAACTTGCCCTTCACGAACGCGATGTAGAAGATCGAGCTGTAGTAGTTGACGAACTCAAACAGGTAGATCTTCAGGTTGAGACTCTCGTTGTACTCGGTCTGCGTGCGCCGGTACTCGACGTTCGTCATGTACTCCGCGACGTACTGGTAGACGTACGTGAGGATCGTCGACACGAGCAGGTTGATCGAGGCCGTCGTCGCCGGGAAGATGATCAGCTTGCCCGAGAAAGGGCCCCCATCGCCGTAAATGTTTTTCGAAGTCATCAGCGACATCCGGTACACGACGATACCGAACACCGTTGCTATAGTTAGGGAAATCTAGTGGTGTTTTTTTTTTCGAGGGAAGATAGAGAGGCATTCTGTTTGGACCGTATACTACCAGGGACTGTGCGGCGACACTTACAAATAGAAAAATCACAGAGTAAGAGTAGAGGAAGCTGGGGAACTTTTTCGTCCAGAACGGTGGTGACGGTTCCTGTGCGCCGGTGGCCACGTTAAACATCATCTTCTTGATGTTCTTCAGCCGGGAGAGGTACTGCGGGCGCGGTGGCTCTGCCAGCGAGCAGTACTCGGTAATGCCCCAGCGGTGCTGGATCCGGGAGGAGTACCGCTTCCACATCTCCAGGTAGAGTGTTGCTGTCGGCAGCAGAGAAAAAAAAAGGCGTCCAGTGAGCGAAACGGAACGGGCGCGCGACCGCCGGCAAACACTTACCCCACACGGACATGAAGATGGAGAAGACGATCGTCATCTCGTTGTCGAAGATGTGCGCCAGCTTCGAGATGGTGCAGGTCGTGTTGAGATTCCAATAGTCGCAGTACCGGTCGCACTGCGGGCACATGATCGTCGAGTTGTCGCTGCAGATCTCCTGGCTGATCCGGTTGCCCGGGTACGTCAGCAGCCCGTACAGGAAGCAGATCAGCCCGACGACCGACGCCGGTATCAGCATGTGCGTGTAGAAGCCGAGCCACGCGAAGTACATCGCGATCTTCACGCCGAAGTACTCCTTGATGTGGTCGAGCGGCTGGTGCTTGATCCACTTGCTGATCGAGGCCCACTCCTCCAGCAGCAGCGCCCGCTGGCAGCTCGACTTCACTTCCGTGCAGCCGTCGTGCAGCGGGTACGCGTCCAGGTACACCTGGTCCTCCATCAGCCGCCGGATGCCGATGTCCTTCTTCTCGTCGACCGCGTCGCTGAAGTACGCCCGCTCGAGGATGAAGTGCGCGACCGCGATCCGGATGCTCGGCGTGAAGAAGTTCGGCTCGCGGGCGTTGAACAGGTACGGCTTGTCGCGCGAGTACTCGTACATCAGCCGGTACTCGGGCGGCGCGAACTTCTGCCGGTCGATGATGACGAAGTTGAAGAGCGGCCGCCGGAACAGCCGCACCAGCGTGCTCTGGATGCTGAAGTCGCGCATGATGATCTTGTCCTGATTGTCCAGCTTCTTCATCGGCATCTGCATCTTCATGATCTCGCAGTAGTGCGACAGCACGTGCTCCGGCACGTGGATCTTCACGAAGTGGATCCGCTGGCAGTTCTCCGTCTCGATCTGCAGCCCCTCCGCCTCGAGGTTCTGCTGGTATTTGGCGCGCTTGGCCTGCGCCTCCTCGCTGCCGTCCTCGCCATTGAACGCGAGCACGTAGTCGACGATGCGCTTCTGGTCCTGGAAGTACTTCCACGTCTGGGGAGGAGAGAGAGAGAGAGAGGGCGCGGTTAGAGTGTTGTTGCCGGTGCGCCGGTTAACACGGGTTAGCTCGAAACTTCCAACGAAGCGTTAGTGGAGATTAGTGTGAGGCATGCAAACTCGGCGCGCCCTGCACTTTTGTTAGCAAAAGCCCGTCGGTTGTTACAGATGTGGGATGTTACTATAAAAAGAACAGCGAAAGGAGGGTGAAAGTATGGTGCTGTACACAATCGCCATTTCCGCTGTGCGCATACAATGGCGCTCTTGTTTTCTCGCCTCCAGCAGTCGCTAGTGCCACGATTCCTCTTATGTCCTCCATTCACTGCCGCCATTCATGCACCACACAATCACTTGCGAATGTCGGGGCTCTCCCGGCAGAACGTTGTCAACGCTTGTTTTCTTGGAGCGGCAGTGATATGTGCGTGTTTCTGTGCTGTGTTTTTTTATCGTGTCGAGCATGTGCTAATGGTTGAACGAAGAATGTCTGGCGTGCGTCCATCGAGCGCCGGTTGATCTTGGAGGGGTGAGTGAGCGGTTGATCGAAACTAGCGAGTCGTCACCGATGCCGGACACAGAGACAGCCACAACAAGCACGCAAACCACACACAGACACACACTTTGGGATGATCGTGGATGATCTAAAAATAGACAAAGCTATCCCCGCCCGCCGCGGGGACAGCCCCGGCGTGTCTCCTACCCCACCGCAGTTTCCGTGCACCCGTCGGCAAGTTTTGCACATCGCTTCTAGCACAACGGAGCGCGGCCAGTATCTACGCCGTCTTGCTGCCACCGCCCGCTCGCTTCGCCGCACACTGCGAGGGCTCCCGTCTGGACCGCTCGCTGGTTCGCTGGGGGCCTACTGCCCTACCGGGGGACCCCTGCACACACGAGCGCGTCTTTTCGGCTAATGCTCCACATGCGGGCGGGCCAACAACAAATCTCGAATTCGCTGTCACACGGTGTGAGCGCGCGATATTTGGATCATTATATTGTTTGTGTGTGCTTTTTTTTTCGTTGTTTTGCTTCGTCGCCGCTGTTCCGGTCTTCTACGTTCCCTCCTCTCGGTCAGGTACGATCGGCCTGCTCGTGTGTGTTTGCTCCTGCCGCTCGGTCAACTCTCGCGCGCGCTGTCACAAATCGCGTGGACGCGGATGGTTCTATTTACGATCGGCCGCTGCCGATACCGTGAGCTGCTACTGAAACGCAAATGAGAAGAAAAAAAAACACACTAACGCCCTAAGGTGCGAGGTGCGTACAGCTGCGCCCGCGCAAAACCCCGAAGTGAGTCATCGGACTCAGCGCACTTATAGCACACAGGCGGTGGCGGATGTTGGGAATTGGGCACGGCAATTTGCCACCAATCAAGCCCCGAATCGTACCAGCCACCATATGCTGGGCCGGTATCACCTTGAGCCGATAGCAGAGCCACAGCGATCGCCCTGTTCTGCCGCTGTTGCCATTCTGCACATCTCACACTCCCGCAGCGAAAGCCACTAATCACACCGTACGACGAGAGTCACCACTATCAATGCAGGTCACCCGCACGCTCACATGGGTTCGGTGCTGTGCACTGCCGTTCGGTACGATCGGCTTCGGATCCGGCGTCCGTTCTCGCTCCTCCGTAGGCTGCTGCTCGGCGGTGGTGGTGGTGACGGCAGCAGTAGTCGTCGTCACAGTCGTCGCAGGATCGCTCGCGTCCGCCATACTAGCGTGCGACCAGCCACTCAACAGTCCGGGCGTGAAACTGCTGCTGCTCGGCAGAGGTCGCCGTCGTGCCGTCGTCTCGGCAGCAGCACGAGCAGCACCCGGGAGGCTGGGGAACGTGCTCCAGGAGCGCAGCAGTGCCCTTATTTTCGCACCGACACCACCACGCGCATCTCGCTCTCGCACAAGTCATCCCTGCTCGGCCTTGGGACGGATTTTTCTCTACACCGGCGTGCGGCCTTGCACGGAGCGCTCCCGCTTTGCTCTCGGTGGAAGATGGCGCCCGGGATGAGAGATGCTGTGTCGTGCTCTTTCTCGTTCTCGCACTCAGGGATGCGGTATCAGCGGGGGAGGGGGAGCACAGATTGGAGGCATATATCACGCGCCCGGCACCGACCTGCCGAAGAGCGAAGCAGCAGCAGCCAAGGGTAGTAGCCGGGCGGAGCAAACTGTGTTCGATTGATGGAAGAATCCTGCCGGGAGGATGTTAATGGTGTTACGTGTGCTGGAGGTCACAGCGAGAGCTAGGTCAACCTGCTGTGCTTTGCGTGTGTGCTCTCCGTTTGCTAAAGTGTGATAACGAACATTTCTGGAGAGAGTTGCAAGGAGCGTGTGTTTGTGTGTGAGAGAGAGAGAGAGGAGAGCCCGCAAGACAGGCAGTTAGTTAAAGATAGAAAGAGCAGTGTGTGGAACGGTGTGAGGTGGGTTTAGACATACAATCTGAGTTATAAAGGAACCGTAAATTAATAGACACCGCCACCCCGGTCCCACGTCGTACCACGTAGTACTTCGGCAAGGTTAGAGGTTATACCATGGCCACACCATTACGCTAGAGATAACGTAGAGCAGGGGAGCGACAGGAAGACGGACGGAGTGCGGAGGCGGAGCGGGCATTAGTGACTACGAAGGACGAGGAGCAAAATGTAATATGACACGTTTACCCTAGACTTCCACAGCGCATAGGTAACTATCTGTTTGGTACTGTCATGCTCAGACCCGTGTTCGCAATCGTAACGATAAGAGGGGTAGCTAGTGTAACTAGTGCTAGCGCTAGGCACCTGTTCGTTGTACTCGGTGCTGAGCACGGTCGGCTTGAGGATGCCGCTGATGAAGCCCTTCGCACCGTTCGCACCGTGCCCGGGCCGGGCAACGTACGGCAGGTTCGCCAGCCCCCCGTTGCTGCGCGCCTCCTGCAGCAGGGCCTCGGTCGTCAGCCGGAGCGCGACGCCGTCCTCGCCGACGCCGGCGGCACCCCGGGCCGGCCCGCTGCCCGAGTCGACCGACCCGAACCGGACGTCCTCCGCCGAGTGGTAGACCGTCTGGCGCGACAGGTGCAGCGACTTCCGGTTCGTCGCGTCCGAGTACACCGACACCGCGTCCAGGTAGATGCTGTCCCGCTCGTCCATGCCGTCGTCGTCGTCGTCGTCGTCGGCGGCGGCCACAGACCACTCACTGCTGTGCTGGGGGAACTCGCGGACGCGCTGCTGTGCCCGGTACGCCCGTTCGTGGTAGGGTGCGCGGTCCCAGCTGCCGGTCGGCTCTATCGCATCCCGGAAGTCGCTCAGATCGCACAGCACATCGTGACACTCGTCGCGGTACGGATCGCGCTCGTACGA
>KZ068052.1:233099-259269 GCA_002091845.1 Anopheles cracens
CATCGCCCCTCGATAGTTTGCCTGCTCTCGTGTGCAGCAGCAGGCCTCTGCTACGGTCCAGGGGGCAACGGATCTAGTCTCCTGCTGAGCTCCCGGCACAAGAGTGCAGCAATTGGGGGCCTCTTCCAAACGTGTTTGTGTGTGTGTGTGCTGGTTTTTTATTTCCCCCCCCCCCACACTTTTTCCCCACACCCATCGTTCACATCGTTTTCGATTTATTAGCCCATCTTCCCACGCCGGACACCTCCTGCTGACACGGCTTCACAGGTACCGCGCTCCACACGGCGCTCCAATCAGAGTAAGCTGTCGGGTCGGGTGGTGCGTTTTGTGCCAGGACCGAAGAGAACCGGCAAACATTCCCGGCACGATCCTATCGCTGAAAGTCCTCCGAACGTCGTGGTCCATTTACTTGCCCGGCCCAGGTAGTGCGGACTTGCGCGAGGCTCTTCTTCCAGCGTGCGGGCCCAGATAAACTTTGAGAAGTTTCCTCGCTGGAAGTTCTGGTGTATTGATTCCGAGCGAGCTGGCAATTTATCATCGTAGCTAATAAGGTGTACCGCACGCTGTTACGCTTCGTACGTTGCTTCCCAGTGCAGTGGTTTGATGACGGGGACTTCATGTCTTTTTGGTTGATTGCCTGCTCAAAGTGGTACGCAAACATTGAGTTCGCTGATTGTAGCATTCCTCTGTAACTGAGCTGCTGGATAGTATGCGGTCCTGCTGTTCTTCTAGGAGACACGCTCACAAGCCACACAGCGTCTGTAGCTATCTGGGATCAACCGTTGGCTCCAATAAGCCCACCTGACGGGATGGACAGAGTTAGCAGTATGTAGCACTTTTGAAAAGCTCAGTACTCCCATTACTACCTAGTTCTGAGGGAGCGGTCCTAATGCCCTGTGCGTACGTCAAGCTACGGGGCTATCCAGGCTACGAGTAATAACTACGTCAAAGAAAGCCAGAAACGGTACACCTACTTGAGGTTATTGTGCCATGGAAGAAGAAGAGCCTAAACCTGAGGATGCTCTGCTAGTCACCTCGAAGAAGGAGAAGAACCTAAATCTGGTGATGCTCTGCTAGTCACCCCAATATCTGAGGCTGTCTAGAATAAATAAAATGAATACGTAATTCTGAGTGGTCTTGTGGCCCTGTGCCCAAGCGCAAGATCTCACATACTACAAGTTGTGAGTTCGAATCTTAACTGGACCTAATTAAGGTTGTTGTGCTATGGAAGAAGAAGAACCTAAATCTGATGATGCTCTGTTAGGCACCCTGCAGCACGTCAGCTGAACAACACCGGACGTCCCAGTGCCAAGTTTGACTGGAGTCATTCCTGTGACATTACGCGTGCAGTGCGAACAGGAGCTGGCATGTTCGCAACCCATCCCACCGCAGCGCTGGGCCACCAGACCCAGAACTGAACATAAAACACTGTAATTACACTGTAATTGAATAACATCTCCCTCGCAAAGCTTCAATAATAATGTCAGTCGCGAGAGCGAGTGAAAACAAAGTTTCGACTCCTGACGGCAGGCCCACCACGGAGAGTTCCCCTCGGCAGGCACATGTTCCCCGACCCGGGGGCCGCTGTTCGTAAGAATGTTTTCCGCCATATTTGCTTGTCAAACAGGCGTGGGCGTGCGGCGATGCGGAGGATCTGGTGATATAATGGTATCTGCCTGCTTTTCCCACCGGCGGCAACCCGGCTGGCGGTGTAGGCACGGGCCAGAAAGTCGTTGCCGAATGTGTGGAGTGTGTTTGCATTCGCATTCGTCCCACGAAGCGAAGGGGGGGGGGGGAATAGGAAAACAACCATGGGCGAGAGCCGGGCCGGCGTGGTAAATCTGCTCGAGCTAAACAACGGGGCCCGGCGCAATCTGCCGACGACACGGCCAAGCCCGCCCGAGCCCGGGAAATATTGTAATAATATACCAAATTAACATTCTGCGTTGTGTATGTGTGCTTCCTGGGTTTTTGTTGTTGTTGCTGTTGTTTTCTTCTTCTTCTTTTTGGTTTCGCCAGAACGATGCGATTGTTCCGCCGTTCCGCGGGCTCCACAGGCAGACAGCATCAGCTTCCCGGTGGACCCGAGGCACGGGCGAACTTCGGCGCGCTCTGCGCCTTGTGTGCCTTCCGGCGGAAAGCTGTCACTGAGAGTATTATATTCTCACGCAGAAAAGGGGTTCCGTGCGGAACCGTGGGGCACGCTCTGTTTCGCTCGTTTTCGAGCTGCTGTGTGTGTGTGTGTGAGTGAGTGGGGGGCAAAAAAATCGAGCAAAAGCCCGTAGGATTGGCCGTCTTACGCAGCGCGCGCGGCGAGGTGTTGATGTAACGTGCCTATCACACGCGCTGCCAACGTGCAATTTGCAGGGAACAACAACGAAAAAATTTTGTTGTAGCAACAGCGCCAGGCGGCACTCGCTTTAATGAACCCAGGCCGCCGGCCCCGTCCCGGCTGAAGGATGATTGATTTTCCGAGGATTATTTCCCATCTCACCGATGATGATGATGCTGCCGGCGACGGTGGTGATGAGGATGATGACTGTGCGGACTCCAACCGCTCCGGTGCTGGATTATGTGCAGGCAGGCTGGTGGGGTTTACCACGAACAGCTCGGCAGCTTCGGTTCTGACAGGATTGTTTTCGTTTGCGGATTGCATACTTTACCGCGGCTGCTATCTATTTCGCTCCCCGTCAGGGCTCGCAAGGGAGCGGGCGCGGCCGCTGCAGTGGAGCCGAAACCCACTCCACACGCGTTGCATACATTTAGGCGCTGGGTAACACATCGAGCTTGAAATATTCGGCTTTGTTGGCTGTTTAGCAGGGCAAGAACGCCTGAAAGGTATGCTTTATGCCCCACACTGTCAGCATGGAAATCACTGCCGGCAGGCGTAATTAGAACTATTCAAACAAAGCCCTCATAAAGCACATGTGGTGAGAATTGCATATTTATAGGCTGTTTAAAGAAAGGTAGAAAATGTTTTGTTTGTAAGAACGTAATTTTATTCCAAACAATATAAATTTCTCACCGCACCGTATCAGAATTCATCCAAATTATCCGCTGCGCTCGGCTGAGGCGTCCGTTCTGAGCTAGATCGCCTCTTTAACACATTGGCTGACGTGTCTATCATTTTTCCTGGAGTTATTGGACGAACTACATTCTGAATGTGGCAGCCAACATGTTAATGGTACTGGTTTGTGCCTCGAATACCTCTTGCGCCTAGATGTATGCAATGATTTTAGAGAATGAAACGAAAACTTGAAGAGATAGATGAAAATGATGTTGTAATAGGTTGTAGGCAATAACAAACCCTGCCTTTTGATGATTTTTTCACATTTTTATACACACTACTACTACTTTTTCACCCTCGTCAAAATCCCCCCATAAAATAAACTATACGACAACTCAGGAACATTCGTTTTTTTTTATACAAATAATCGTTTTAAAATTCGATTAAAAATACAGAATCTTTTGAACGGCCTTGAAAAATGTAGTCATATTTTTGAGTATTTGTTTAGAATGTATTATGACTTCTTGTGCACAAAAAGTGCACACATTTTAGGCTTAAAACACGAATTTTCGCATATTTTGAATTTTGGTATTATGTTGGGTGCATTTTTGGTTCCAATTTTTTATGTCACAATGCTGAAAACATAACCCTTCAAACCATGCATAGCTTTTGCTGATCCAACACTCGTAACATGTAGAATAAATGGTCAAAGTACCCATAAATTGGCTGATTTGCGATGTTAACCGTTTCAAACGCATCGTGAAAAGCGATCTATGGTCCATCGTATCGTATCTATGGTCCAATTACTTTTAAATACTAAATAAATGTGATAGAATGTATAAAAAATATGTCAAAATTAATTATCCTGTCTGGAGCTGCGGCCCGGCTCCTCTTTCGCTACGTAATGTTACAGGGAGCAGTTTTGACGGTGGTGAAAAAAAGTGATAGTTTGCGTAAAAAATATGAAAAATTAACCAAAAGACGTATTTTGGTATTATCTACAACATAGCAGAACATCATTTTCATCTATCTCTGTTAGTTTTCGTTTTATTCTCAGAAAACTGGTGGTCGTTTAGCTACGGTACAGAGTGTGTTTGCGACACAATTGCATTGCATACTTTTAGGCGCAAACCACCCGGTACACAAACCTAGGCCACTTCGGAACGAAAAGAAAGCCACTTACAGCTTACACCGAGCACTGAGGATTAGTAAAAAGTTTTACAACGCAAGCAAACAAAGCAAATGCCAAAAGTTTCACATCTGAAACACGGTGCAATCCAATCCGAAACAAAAGAGGGTACGCTTGTTTTTTAAAACGTCAACGTAGTTCGCAAAGCACCAGCAACCGCTGCATAATTGATGCGGGAAGCGTAAGTCGGTAAAGTTCTCGCTAAAGCGACTGGCGGGAAGATGTAACATCAGGTAACGCCGGCTTCCGAACAATGTCCGCGGCCCAAACGCCTAAATGTCGACACCGACTGGGATTACCCGGCTGCCGTGCTGTAGCCTGCATTTAGGCGTTTGTTTTGGTTCGGGTTTGTTTTCTCTCTCTCTTTGCTCCAGCGAACTAACTAATTGGGGTGTGTTGTGTCGCGCCGCTCGTGCGCTAATTGGATATTTTTCAACGGAAACTAAACATTTTGCCAAACCCGGGATGGGCGGAAAAAGGGAAACTTTCGCGCGGTGATGGTGATCTCGGTGCGCGCCGCTTCGGGCCCTGATTGATGTCTTGTTAGCCGAAAATTAAATGCATTAATTTCATCACCAACTTCACCGTAACGCCGTAGCGCGGCGACGAAATTATCATGTTCGGCACGTTTCGCGATTTTTCGGCCCTCCGACGGTGGCGGCAGCGGCGTCCAGATGACATCGTCCGTCCGGACGGTGCTTCAAGCGCAAAGCGCCGCCTCCCTGTGTTAGCTGGGTCGGCTCGTAGCGGTGGGAAAAATGAATCGACAAACGAGCAAAAAAAAAACAAAAAAACAGAAAATAAAACACGAACACTAACGGCTAAAAGTAAATTAAATCACACACACAACAACAACAGCAAAAAAAACACACACACAGGAAAAACCACGAGCGTGTTCGACCGTGTGGGTCCGCACGGGACGGATGCAGGCAAGCGGTAGGCAACTTTCCGGGCGCAGAAAGTACCGGAAAAGAATGAGCGCACTCAAGCAGCATCGGACGCATGAATGATTTATGACCAAAAGACGTATTTTGGTATTATCTACAACATAGCAGAACATCATTTTCATCTATCTCTGTTAGTTTTCGTTTTATTCTCAGAAAACTGGTGGTCGTTTAGCTACGGTACAGAGTGTAAAAAAAAACAACTTTATTAAATCGAATTGATATTTCTATTAGGCACTATTTTATTTCTAGCACTAACGGACATCTCGTAACTTTTGCAACGGATAATTGCAAAAATTACGTAATTGAATTAAATGAAATGAAATTTTTAATTCACTTGTAATTAAATTTTTGTTGTATTTTTATTTGAATTTTATAAACTTTTCTAGTAGCTTTATAACTCGAAAAATGTTAGATATATCGTTTCACTGTTCACAAACCGTTTTCGGCTAAGGTCTGCTTTTTTGAATAGTTTGTTTTGAGGATTTTTTTTGTTTTTTTTATTGTGACATTCGTTCACCGATTGAAATTTTCACAAGTTATGGGTTAGCTATTCTAGTTTCATGATCCACACAGTTCAGTTTGTGCCTCTGCCTCTTGTTGCTTTCTTTCACGGGCACTTGAAGTGAAACAGTAAACATAACTTAAAGCTTGTGAAAACATAACAATACAAGTGAGAATTTTCGGAGCCAAAATTTCGTGTATCGTGGCATGTAGAGGAAGTGTTGCAGAACGGACAAAATTGTGCAATTAGCATAACTTTAAAATTAAAAAGAAAAAGAGAAATAAGAAGAAGAGGAAGAGAAGGAGAATGAAGAAGTAGAAAAAAGAAGAAGAAAATGAAGAAGAAGAATGAGAAGAAAAGGAAGAAGAAGGCGAAGAAGAAGTGAAGGAAGAAGAAGACGGAGAAGAAGAAAAGGAAGAAAAAAAGGAAGAAAGAGACAAACGAGAGAGAGAACGAATATTACGACATATTTCCTTTTATAATTTGTGACATTCGGTATTCAAACTACGTTTTGATTGTGCATTGTGTTTTTAAAAACATAGTTGATTGTGTTTTTAACGTTACGATTTTTGAAAGGGTGAATTTTTACTTGGGTATGCCGTGAGGGAAAATGGGAAGAGGTAGGGTAGGGTCTCAAACTATTATATAACACGAATAGTTAGCGCACTTTTTTTTTTTTGGAGGCTGCTCTCGTTTGTTGCACCAGCTTTTCGACCAGATAGCGCTGGATGGGGCGCGGATGTAAAACGCCTTTTTTTTACAACGGTGTTTCGCCGTTCGCCGTTGCAGTTCGGGTTGGGCACGCCGGGGACGAAGGAAATGGACTTTTGCACCGGCGTGACAGGCCCGTGACAGTGGCAGACGCTTCGCATTCGGCGTGTGAGGTTGATGCTTCCAGGCGGAATCGTTTCGTCGTGTCATCTGCCATGTAAAGCGGTGGTCGGAAACGTCCACAGTCTTGTTATTGAAATCGGTGCGTAGGTAAGATTTGTGCGTCAATAAAAAAAAAACACCGGCGTGACAGGCCCGTGACAGTGGCAGACGCTTCGCATTCGGCGTGTGAGGTTGATGCTTCCAGGCGGAATCGTTTCGTCGTGTCATCTGCCATGTAAAGCGGTGGTCGGAAACGTCCACAGTCTTGTTATTGAAATCGGTGCGTAGGTAAGATTTGTGCGTCAATAAAAAAAAAACAACTTTATTAAATCGAATTGATATTTCTATTAGGCACTATTTTATTTCTAGCACTAACGGACATCTCGTAACTTTTGCAACGGATAATTGCAAAAATTACGTAATTGAATTAAATGAAATGAAATTTTTAATTCACTTGTAATTAAATTTTTGTTGTATTTTTATTTGAATTTTATAAACTTTTCTAGTAGCTTTATAACTCGAAAAATGTTAGATATATCGTTTCACTGTTCACAAACCGTTTTCGGCTAAGGTCTGCTTTTTTGAATAGTTTGTTTTGAGGATTTTTTTGTTTTTTTATTGTGACATTCGTTCACCGATTGAAATTTTCACAAGTTATGGGTTAGCTATTCTAGTTTCATGATCCACACAGTTCAGTTTGTGCCTCTGCCTCTTGTTGCTTTCTTTCACGGGCACTTGAAGTGAAACAGTAAACATAACTTAAAGCTTGTGAAAACATAACAATACAAGTGAGAATTTTCGGAGCCAAAATTTCGTGTATCGTGGCATGTAGAGGAAGTGTTGCAGAACGGACAAAATTGTGCAATTAGCATAACTTTAAAATTAAAAAGAAAAAGAGAAATAAGAAGAAGAGGAAGAGAAGGAGAATGAAGAAGTAGAAAAAAGAAGAAGAAAATGAAGAAGAAGAATGAGAAGAAAAGGAAGAAGAAGGCGAAGAAGAAGTGAAGGAAGAAGAAGACGGAGAAGAAGAAAAGGAAGAAAAAAAGGAAGAAAGAGACAAACGAGAGAGAGAACGAATATTACGACATATTTCCTTTTATAATTTGTGACATTCGGTATTCAAACTACGTTTTGATTGTGCATTGTGTTTTTAAAAACATAGTTGATTGTGTTTTTAACGTTACGATTTTTGAAAGGGTGAATTTTTACTTGGGTATGCCGTGAGGGAAAATGGGAAGAGGTAGGGTAGGGTCTCAAACTATTATATAACACGAATAGTTAGCGCACTATAGATGAAAATTTAAGCTCAACCGATCAACAAATGCCAAAAAGAGCCTTCTAGGTGTCAATTGACACCTCTATTTGCACGCTAGGAGTATTCGGGCAAATGGTTGCCCGTTAGTGTAAATTGTAGTAAAATTTAAATGAGAGTTGATACTACAAAAACGCCTTAATGTATGCTTTTGAGTCACGCCACAACTTGCTGCTCCCCGCTGGTGAGCATACAACCGGCAGCGAAGCGTTTCTCTACTGCCGATTGCATACATTCAGGCGGAGGTAGTAACATTGCATCGGTTGCAAGTAGTGCACGATTCGTCCGCGTTTCACCACTAAGTACCGGCTTTAAAACCGCTTTCCCTTGCGCATCCAGGCGTGTATCTTCACATTACTGCATTATTGAGGTGATGGATGACCAAATCACGTCCGCTTCGTGCAGGCGGGCCCTGGGAGAGCCACATAAGCCCATCGATATATCGTTAATTGGTCGAGACTTACACCCGCACGGCAAACACTCGATCGTCTCGGTCGTTTCGGGTTCGTTCGTGTGCGGCTGCAAACATCCAACCCATCGCTTTCCCTCTGCTTCATCGCAGCCGTTTCTTTGTCTCTCCGTGCGTTTGCAGGTGGAGTGCGTCGCCCACATCTTCGACCTGTACCGGCACGCGACGGTGGCGACGGCGGACGAGAACTATCCGCAGGTGCGGAGAGAGAGAGAGAGAGCTATCAGAAGCGAGAAGCGGGTAGTAGCATAAAAAAAAAACAATAAAATGAGGGCACCGTACAGAGGGAAAATGGCCGAAGCCGGGAGAGAAGGGACGAAAACACAAGCGTGCCGAACGATTCTTCCATCAACAAGTTCGAACAGCAGCAGGGGACGCCGAACATTGCAGCGATGCAGGCGCGCCCGTGTACGAACAGACACGCTGTAGGTCACACATTTTGATCGATTCGTTTAAACACACACACACACACACCCGTGCCATCGCAATTCCGCGCTGGAATGGTTCCGCGGGAAACACGGAAAAGCTTTTTGTTGTGCGCCTGCATGGTATACAACACGCGCAGCTTCGCTGCCGTTGTGCGGAAGAAGTAGCTGCAACAACAACAACAAAAAAAGTGCCTACCATTCAGGCGCGTTGCCCAACCCACGCTGGTGGGATCTCGGCAGCGAGCCCGGCTGTGGCTCAGGTGTCTCGCTCGCCAATCACTGCACGGACGCTTATCTCATTAGAATTCGAATAATCCCAATTCCGGCTCGAAGGACCAAACTTTCCCGATATTGTTCGCGTTTCCACCTGACTCTTTCTCACCTGTCGCCCACAGCGTCCTCCTCGGGGTCCTCATCGCGCGCGCCGGCGGGTTCGGTGCCGAGGACACTGCTGCAGCTGCTCGGTGCGGCCACCGGCGGCTGGATGTTCCGCGTGGTGCCGCACGGCCACGCGACAGCGATTGCCGACACCGGGCAGACGGTCGGCTGCGGGCTGCTCGTGGGCGTTGCACTGCTCCGCTCGCTGGGAGTCTTCTAGATGAGCGAGTCCGCTTCCCGTCGTCCAGCCCTTGCGACGAAGCCACCTCCGGCTGCGCGGTCCAAGCTTACGCTTTCGTCTTCTCCATTGTACGCGCCTGTCGCACCGGAAACGGTCTCCCTCTTCGACCCCAGTCGTCATCGCATCGAATCGTTGCAGTGAGTTTACTCGCACTTGTGGTCTGCAGGTGTCTGATGTAAGTTGCCAGCGGGTGGCGTTGAAACGTGACCAAAGTACGTAGCCGTATGATACACCTAGCGGAGTCCGCCCGAGTCCGCAAGGAGGTCCGGATAAAGCGGACGCTCATCGTTAAGACGACTTGGCAAGGTTGCGCCGGGAGTAAAGTATTAAATCGAGCGATAAAAACAGTATCCCCCACGGAGTGAGCACAAGAACCGGGCGCGTCCGTTGAGTTGAAGAGAGAGAGAGAGAGAGAGAAGGCATACGCGTGCATACGCGCGTTAAAGGCAAGGGACGCGTTGGGATGTGCTGTAATTTAAATAATGTTAGAAAATGCCGCAACACACATCCCCAGCCCCATCGCCAAAACATTTCCCCAATTCCTTCTTCCTCCGCCGGCACACTGCACACTGTACAGAGCCGGGAGAATCCCTGCCGTGATTTCCCCACAGGACAGTGAGTTACGTAAAGTGAACGAACAACAGCAAAAAATTGTTTACACTCGCTTGTGTTACAGCAGGTACGCTGTTACGAGCTGGTGGAAATGTTATCGTGTGTCAAAACAGGCTATAATCAGTATGAAAACGGACGTTTCGTTGCTGCTTTGTTTATCGTGTTACTCGCATTGCATACTTTCAGGATGATTGCATCAGTTGCGTATCGAAGGTATGCAATACGCCACGTTTTTCTGTTCCCGTTGGCATAATGTTGGTCGGATTGAGCAAACTTACGCCAAACAAGTATGCAATCCGCACTACACATGTTAGTTGATGCTTTATGTATTGTTAAAGCTTTATTTTTCAGTTGGTTTTTGTTTGCTTAGTCTTGGTTCTGTACCAATTTGTTCTGTAAAGTAAAAGCATGCGCCTTCAGTACATCCTAGGCAAATGATAAAGAGTTCGTCTAGAATTTTCCATCCAGATTATATACTTTAGGTTGATTCAACACATTCATCGCTCCTTTTCGCCTAACAGTATGCAATGTAAGCTTTCGTTTTAACCCTTTAAAATGCGATAAACGTGTGAGTTTCACAGCTTATATGCAATGGTGCAATAATACTGCGTTGGATGGTGCAGATTGCATACCTTTAGGCGCAAGTTAACAGAGAATCAGCCCGCACGTATGCAACCCGCACGGCGAACGCCGTATCCACTCTAGTATGGCTTCTTTTCGTTTTTGGGACAGCGTTTCCAGGTTGTTCTCACTGTTTTCTAGCCGTAATGTAGTTTAATATAAAGCAAGTGTGACTTGCGTGTGAGTGAGCGCACTCAGGGCTCTCAGTGCACACTGAACGCCGAACGAGGCGAAAGAGGCAGGACGAGCTGGGGTGAGGTTATGAATTTAAATGTAAAAAACAAAACCAAACAAACACGAACAAACAAATCCATATTGAAACGAAGTAGATGAGGACGGGGCGGTGTGAGAAGGGACGGTGAAACGGTGAAACGAGAGAGAAGAAGCAAAAAGAAAACAACTACGAATAAAATCCATGGGCCACATGCCACATGCTACAGGGCGGACCCATTATGTTTTTGTACAAAAAAGCGCCCAAGAAACGAATTTCACTTCGATACGAGACGGAAAGAACTGGTAACTGGAACGCTCTCTCTCCCTCTCTCTCCCTCCAACATGGCGGCCTCTCTACTCCACAAGTCTCCATTAAAACACCATTCGCGTCGCCGTCGAAAAACAGACGCACATAAATTTACTCACCACCATATATCTTCCAGCCGACGCGGCGCACCAGCCGGCAATAAGGACGACATCGCCCACGACAGCTGCGGCCCGCTCACGGCCCCGGGACGGCCGAACCAGCTTTCGGATTTCGGGCGACCGTGCGGGGGCAGAATTTCATTGATTTCGATATTGCCGGATGTCCATTTGCTGTCATCGGAATTCGTTTCCGTTCGCTTCCGGTCGGGTCGCGCCCGGGGTTTGATGGGAGGAGGCGTGAAAATGCATTTTAACGCTTCTTCTTCTTTTCTTCTGAGCAGAGCACACACACACACACAACTTACCTCGTTCCAGTTACCAGTTCTTTCCGTCTCGTATCGAAGTGAAATTCGTTTCTTGGGCGCTTTTTTGTACAAAAACATAATGGGTCCGCCCTGTAGCATGTGGCATGTGGCCCATGGATTTTATTCGTAGTTGTTTTGTCGCCTGCAAAGTCACGCTTATCGCCGTTCCGAGTGAGTGGGACCAGAAAGGAAGCCTGAGAAGAAGCACAAACGCAACTAGTTCGGCGCATCAATCCCGGGATGCTGCCGCTCCACTTGCTCCCATACGCGACCATCCCGCCTCCAGCCCGGTGCGGTGCGTGGTGATGGAAACCAATTTCGAGGATTAGTATCAGCATGCTCGGAATTGGAAATTTATCTCCGCGCGCTTCCTTTCCGCTTCCGCGCGAAAGGGTCCGGCACTCGGCCCGGCCCTTCTTTTTGGAGCAGTTCACGGCCGGACTTTGCATACATTTCACCCCAATTTCCAACATTCACCGGGCACCGGTGTAAGTTTCCCGGCCGGCTCGGATCGAACGCCCCGAGGGTTTTGCAGCCAGCATCGACCGAGCAGGCGTTGATATTCTTTTGAAAATGTCACCCCGTAACGCACGCCCGGTAAATTTGATTTAGAAAGTTTTTCGCACTAGGAGCGCTCGTATGTGTCGCTGGGTTGTCTCGGTGACAGTTGTTGGCTCCTTCCCGGAATGACAATGGGGCCTCTTTTTTCGTCGTTGAAACGGATCCCGGCGCAACAGGCGCTGGAGGAGCTGGGTCGAGGGTCACGCGGTCTGGCTTGGAATCTCCGAACGTCCGTTTTCTTCGCCGCCACAGCCCAGCTTGGTTGCGGAGAAGGAGCCAGTGAAGTCTCCGTGGGGAAGTTCGGCTATACCTTCGGCTGGCGTCCGGTTAGGGCTGGATTGATGGAACGGCTAGGCAAGGTGACATTTGCTTATGGAATAGATTTGCTCTCTCTCAAGCATGCTGATACTAATCCTCGAAATTGGTTTCCATCACCACGCACCGCACCGGGCTGGAGGCGGGATGGTCGCGTATGGGAGCAAGTGGAGCGGCAGCATCCCGGGATTGATGCGCCGAACTAGTTGCGTTTGTGCTTCTTCTCAGGCTTCCTTTCTGGTCCCACTCACTCGGAACGGCGATAAGCGTGACTTTGCAGGCGACCCTACTCAAGCCGGGCTCGGGTCCCGGCCGGCCGGACTCACCCGGAGCAGTAGCGCGCGTTGCGAGCTCGTGCGGCTTTTGCGGTGACGCGGTACGCACCGATCGATGCCGGCGGCTTTCGCTCGAGCTTGAACCTCGACGGTGGTGTCTGGGAGCTTGTGTCGCGCGTCAGCGTCATCGCGCGAGCTTCCCCAGCCGGCACATAACTCATCGCGCCTCGCGTCGTTTCCGCGTGGGCACAGCCGCGAGGAGGTGTCCGGCGTGTCGTACGCATCTGGTGTCGTCCTCCTGGAAGCTGCTTGCTGCCGGGGAACGAGAAAGAAACACGAGATAAAACCCTGCCAGCGTGGCGAACGGGATGGCTTCGCGCTTTAGGTAAGTAATTAGACGCAGTCGTAGTGCAGCGGCTTTCGGACGCAACAGAACACGTGAGTGTCTGGACGCAAAAAGCCCATGATGGAGTGATGACGCTCGAAGTGGGTAGTTTTGATTATGTCAGTGATTTAGGAAACATCGTCGGTGCTTATCCTGGGAACGACCCGATGGCAGGGAGTGTATCCTGACCGCATTTTCGAATCTAGACCATAGATTTCCACGAGATTTGGAGACAAAGCACGACTTGAGGAACTCTGTGAAATGGAGATTTTGTTTTATTTTTAAAATAAATAATGCATTATTTTGAAATAGCTATCACCGAGCGAGTGTGTTGGTGAGACGGTTGTTAAAGCGTTTATTAAAGGTTCTATTGGTATCGGACATCAATAAAGGGTGTATCTAAAGAACGCGTGTGTTCTGAATTCGAAAGACCGCATTTTCGAATCCATAGACCAACGTTTTTCAAAATATTTAGAGACAGAGTACGTCTGAAGGAGTTCTAAAAGAATGGAGTTGTTATTTCTTTACAAAAGTAGTAAATTATTTTGAAATAGCTATCATCAGCCAAATATATTGGTATAAACAATTGTTAAATTATTTCAAAAAAGTTTTATTAGTATCAGAAATCAGTAAAATCGCCAATAAAGGGTGTATTGTGCGGATTGCATACTTTCGGGCTGATCAATCATATTTGCGCCTGCAGGGTATGCAAGCCTCACAGCCCATTGTTTAGGTGCTGCTGAAACGCTTGATTAGGTGGGTTCACACGAGTCGAACTGTTGATGACGAACCTCACGCACACTATTACTGGATAACCTTTATTGCTCGAAGCAGACTCGGCGAACTTTGCTCGACTCACTAATACATATACAAAAAAAAGGTTCGCAGATCGTACAAATTCGAGCAGAGTTCGACTCGTGTGAACCCACCTGTTTGCTACTCCAATCTGGACGCCAAATGCGTTGTACTATTTGACTAGCTATTAAACAAGGATAACTCGTCTAGTTTTTTTCTCTAAATTAGACTGAGACACCCTGATAATCCATCCGGTGAGCTCTGTTAAGACAAAATAATTGCGTATTTTGTTACGTGTAACTCTCACCCGAAGGGCAGGTTGAGAACATCAGCGCCTACAAGTAGGCAATATGCACTATATGCGATATAGTGGTCAATTTGTTTATATTTTTTTACATGGAATAACGTCTGTGCCCCCTGCCTTCGCTGCCGGGCTGGGTTGGGCGTGAATTGGACAGAAAAGATTAATTTCCGTTCGGCGGCGCTCGATGGGTTCGGGGTGGCCCCGTTTAGTCCGATTAGGCTGATTGGAAATTAATCAGGGTGGGTGGTGGAACGGCCCCCTCCCCTCCCACTGCTCGCCCATCCCGACCCGTAACCATCAATCATTGGCAGGCGTACGGTGCGGCGGGCGAGTAAAACCCGGCCAAAATTCATTTATTTAGTACGTTCCGCTTTATTGGACCGACGCGCAACCCGGAGCTGGCACCGTAGCACCGTGGACGGTAAATTATATTTTACTTTGTTGGTAGGGTGTTTTTTTCTTCTTCTCTGGGATAATGAAAGGTAAGATTTCTCCGCTCTCTCGCTCTCTCTCTCGCACGGTCCCTGTTTTAATCTTCATTCTCTCCCGGATTAATCGAAAATCGTAGCAACGAAACCCCCTGAAGGAAGATCCGCACCGGGTGAAACGAAACAAAAAAGAAGAAAACTCACCCCTCCCACACACACAGGGATGGTGGAATCTGCCACCCACCCACCCTTTGGCAGTGGCGGCCTCAGAACGCTTCAAAACCCTTGCTGGGGCCATAAATCTTAATGCTTAGATGAGCAGTAATTTAATTTGGCTCGTTTTTTATCAACTCGCACCACCCGCGCCGGGGGCAGCGAAGAAGGCTGCTGCCATACGTACGTCTTGCCTTCTCGCCCACCGGACGACCGGTTACTCGGTTTGCGGTACGCACGATACAGTTTGCAGGCTCTCCCCGCCCGAAAGGCCCCCCCTGTCGGAGCCGTCGCCCGCCGTTCGCCTAATGCCTAATATTAATTTGATATAGCGTCGGGGGCGGGAAGGCAGCCGCCCGGGCGTCGGATTTAGGAGCGAGCGCGCGGCGGAAGTAGTTCCGGGAAAATGGTCCCGCGCGGCGGCACGGCACACGATTGTTCGGGGCTTGATGCGGTGCCATTACTCGCGCGTAAAATTTCTTTCCCCACTCGAGATTTATTTATTTTTCCTCGTACCGGGCCACCGGCGGGTGGCTCTCTCTCTCTCTCTCTCTCTCTCTCTCTCTCCTACTCTCCCAGCGGACCTGTTACGCTGACGGTAACGCGCGGCGGAAGCAAGCGAGCGAGCGATATAAGCAATATTTTTCGATTTCGAGCCCTCCGGTCCCGGGCTCGGAAGTGAAATGTGCGAACCGCCGGAGCAATAAACAATTATTACCACCGACCGGGAGCGGGTGGTGCGACCCGCTCCGGTGGGGTGGTAACATATAAGAAAACAAATGCACTGAATGACCCTCGCAGTCGGAATCAGACAGGCACAGTAGCGATGGCCGCTCTGGCTTGGAATCATTTTTTGTTGATAATTTTGCATTTAGGTTTTTCCTTCATTATTTCCTTATTAATATTCCTTTATTTTTGCTGCTATTTATTTAAAGTTTGCTAATCCATCATTCTCTTAAATATAATTTTTCACTTCATTTTATTTATACCATTTAACTTATTTATTTTTTTTTTAGTTTATCAAAGTGGTTTTCAATTTATGAGAGTATTTTGCTTGTAAAATGTTGTTGTTTTTTTTCGTATGTGATAGAGTAGAGGTCCTAGGCGAGCTTAAAGTTATAGCTTTGGGTTTCGGGAGCCGAGAGCATCCAAAGGTGGGTAGAAATGTAGGATTCGTAAAAAATTGACTCCAAGCCGTCGAGACGTACTTAAAAGGTGTGAGCTGTCAATATTTGCTGAAAAAATAGAAGCATAGCTTGTACTGGTTGTTTGCATGAAACAATAAAACTGTTGTTTTAAATAAAATAAAATATAAAAGAAGCGAGAGAAAAGGTCAATTAATTTGTTTTTGAAAGAAACAGTATACGAGGAAAATAGAAAATATTGTGATCACATGAAAAAAGAACAGTAGGAATGTAAATATAGAAACTATGATAAAAGATAAGAAAATATAACGATGTAAACCATCTTTTGCTACATTTAAGAACAGTTTCTAGGTGGAATATAGCCCGAATTTACTAATTTTCCTTCCGCACACCTGCGCCGCCGCACGTGCACGCACGAGAAGCGAACGAGAAAAAGTGGAGCGGGAAAATTTCCGACAATTTTACCGAGCATCTAAACTTGTGTGCCTTTTTTCCCCAGAGCTTCATTTCGAGCAGCAAAATAGTTCGCAAACAAGCCGCACCGGCAAGAGGCCAACCTAATGGGGCACGAACGGTGGAAGAATTTATTCGCCGAAGGGCCCAAATTTCGCCCCCACGCCTCACTCATTTTCCGGCGGGCAGACGTTGTTGGTTTTTTTTAAGTGTTTAATTGAATCACACGCATGCCTACATTTAGGCGCTTCACGCTGACGGCAATTATTCTCTTAAATATAATTTTTCACTTCATTTTATTTATACCATTTAACTTATTTATTTTTTTTTTAGTTTATCAAAGTGGTTTTCAATTTATGAGAGTATTTTGCTTGTAAAATGTTGTTGTTTTTTTTCGTATGTGATAGAGTAGAGGTCCTAGGCGAGCTTAAAGTTATAGCTTTGGGTTTCGGGAGCCGAGAGCATCCAAAGGTGGGTAGAAATGTAGGATTCGTAAAAAATTGACTCCAAGCCGTCGAGACGTACTTAAAAGGTGTGAGCTGTCAATATTTGCTGAAAAAAATAGAAGCATAGCTTGTTCTTGTTGTTTGCATGAAACAATAAAACTGTTGTTTTAAATAAAATAAAATATAAAAGAAGCGAGAGAAAAGGTCAATTAATTTGTTTTTGAAAGAAACAGTATACGAGGAAAATAGAAAATATTGTGATCACATGAAAAAAGAACAGTAGGAATGTAAATATAGAAACTATGATAAAAGATAAGAAAATATAACGATGTAAACCATCTTTTGCTACATTTAAGAAAAGTTTCTAGGTGGAATATAGCCCGAATTTACTAATTTTCCTTCCGCACACCTGCGCCGCCGCACGTGCACGCACGAGAAGCGAACGAGAAAAAGTGGAGCGGGAAAATTTCCGACAATTTTACCGAGCATCTAAACTTGTGTGCCTTTTTTCCCCAGAGCTTCATTTCGAGCAGCAAAATAGTTCGCAAACAAGCCGCACCGGCAAGAGGCCAACCTAATGGGGCACGAACGGTGGAAGAATTTATTCGCCGAAGGGCCCAAATTTCGCCCCCACGCCTCACTCATTTTCCGGCGGGCAGACGTTGTTGGTTTTTTTTAAGTGTTTAATTGAATCACACGCATGCCTACATTTAGGCGCTTCACGCTGACGGCAATTAGCTACAGTTAGTTCGAGCCACTTTAAAAGTCCCTGGGATACATTGGCTACAAGTCTTGGTCCACTGCAACGTCCTGCCCGACACTGGCGCACTATATGTACGACCGTGTACAATGTACGTCGGGCAGACGACTTCAAAACGCGCGCTGTAACCTCCCGTCCGGGGCGTTCCAATCGCACCAACAACAGCTCCATGTAGCGCTGCTGCCAATTTCACTCCGGTTTGATCCGCACGTGGTACCCGTCCCGTCCCATTTCATCTGTTGCGCGCCTTGCTCGCCCGCACGGCTGCCACTGCCGGTGATACGGACTAATTGAAATCGTGATTCGGGAGCGTTCACTTATCACTCACCACCCACGGCACGCACGGAGCAGGGCAATTATTAGCTGCCAGCCCCACGCAGCGCTTGGTTTGGTTTGCCGAAAGATGGGCAAATGGTTGCGAAGGCACCGCGAGTCTTCGAACACGGGAGCATCCGGAGCATCGGCGAGAGTGGCGCGTGGCACTCCAACTCCAGCCGGTGCTCCCGAAAGGTCAGCGGTGGGTAAAATAAATGGCATTCCCAGGGCCGACCAAACTTAACCTCTGCTCCACGCGTACTCTCACCGTAATGACAGCGATAAACGAGTCCGAAGTACGCGTCCACCGTCCATAACCCTTTTTCTTCCGTGCGCGCGGCCCGTCGTGGCCAGAAAGTTGGGTAGAGCTACATTTTTATTTCCCACCACCTGCTCCGGCTCCTGCCCATCCTGCCTTCTGCTCCGCGTGCCAAACGTCCCAAAATCCCGCATGGAGGACTTCTCGCTCCACCTTCCCTCCAGAAGTCAACCCGGAGTTTCGGTGGCAAACTTTCCCACGGCAGCAGTTCACTGCGGAGTTTTGGAGAGCACGCCCTTCTTTGTGTGATCCTAACGAACCCGGGGTTGTGTTGGCTTGCCGGTGTTGGTCGCGCTTGTTGCGCTCGTGCGCCACCAACACAACCACCAAAGCGGAGAGGGGCAACAATAACATCCGCACGCGAAATGAAGGAGCAGGAACAACAGCAACAACAAAAAAAACACAGCAAGGAGCAACGAAAAACATCTATCGAGTACATCAATTGATATGGAACGGTGGCAAAGTTTCTGCAAAAGCCCTCCTCCCCAACAACACCAACATTCGCTTGGCTTTTACGTGCTTTACCTGCCCGTCGCCATTCGGTCGGGACTGTTTCTTCGCTACGTTTCCTGCTTGTTGCTGCTTGGTTCGGGCTCGCTCGCACGTCCACGTTTGTTGTGACTAACCGAGATTTCGTTGTCTCTTCACGGGCGCGGCTTAAAGCCGGCGGGATCGTTTGTTGGAAACATCTTATCGCTTGCCTTCGCTCCCTCGCGCGATCGAACCGCCATCGTCCACAGCTGCCACTCCATCAGTCCCCGGGAGCTGCATAGTAGGGTGAGGGTGGAGGGGAACAACGTTCCAGCTGCGTTAATGAAGTGGTTTGATGGGTAGGCTACCAGCTGATCCTGCTTTATGAACAAATGCGTCCCATTTTGGTGCGCAATCTGACCCACGGAACGCTTTTTAGAGCTTTGTGAGTAAAATGAGTAAAATGCGCCAGAAGGTATGAGTGAAATATGTTCATGAAAGGTTTTTGTTGTGTGTATCGCCTGCCCAAGTGTCAACATTGAGCTCTAAACTAACGTATAAATATCGCAGTATGCATTGCTTTTAATCCTTAAAAGTGAGAACACCAATCAAGCCCATTTCGGTTGGTTTCATTCGATTTCATTGTATTAAAGACTAACGACAAAATACTAAAATGCGTAGCATACTTTAAGGCGCAAATTAAGCCAGAGCACAACCCGTCACGGTGAGTGATGACACGAACCTAGCAAAATCGGTATGAATTGCATACTTTCAGGCGTGAATTTCGTCTCAAGGTGTGACGGATTACGGTGAGTGGTGACACGAACCGAGCTAAATCGGTATGAATTGCATACTTTCAGGCGTGAATCTCTTCTCAGGTCGGCTAAATAGAATGGGGGAAAAAACCTATCGAAAGCTAGCAATATGCTTACTGAAATGAAAGGGGGAAAAAGACAAGAAGGGATGCCAACAAAGCAAATAGAAAAGCGTCCGCCACGCACACTGTCACCCGTTTTGATCGGATCATCCGTCCGGGGGCGACCCACCGATGTGAACAGGCGATGAAAGCGGCTCGGACGCATCGGAAACTTTCCACGAAGCGCTCGGAACGGCGACGGGATCGATTGACCACGTCGGTGGCTATGCAAATTCCTTCGGGGGAATATTTTACCGGCGCCGAATAAAAAGCAGTTGCGTGTCGTCCGAAATTTTGACCCGCAGCTGGGAAGCGGCTTGCATGCTAAAGAAGCCGCCCGAGAGCGCGTTCGGTGTTATTTGTTTGAAATTAAAACTAAAAATTCATTAAAAATATACTACAAAAGTGTTTTCCAGCCCGGTGAAACGCGGCGCGGACAGATGCTGCCGGAATAGTTTGCAGTTAGTTTGCTGGAAAAAGCGAGGCAGACGGGAGAAGTAATAGCCAAGAAAAAAAAAGAGCCAACTCAAAACAAGTTTGCCCCAAAATGGTGGCACACCTTGCGCAGCGCGACAGCAGATGCTCCGATGGAGGGAAGCAGGAGGGAACTAACATTTCAGCTACACGATGAAGAAAGCAAAAAAAAAAAACACATAAAATTGGAAAGAAAAAGGAAACACACAAACATGCCGTACCGAAACCAGTCAACGGGGTGAAACTTAATGAGACCGAAACTATGCAGCTCCCGGGGACTGATGGAGTGGCAGCTGTGGACGATGGCGGTTCGATCGCGCGAGGGAGCGAAGGCAAGCGATAAGATGTTTCCAACAAACGATCCCGCCGGCTTTAAGCCGCGCCCGTGAAGAGACAACGAAATCTCGGTTAGTCACAACAAACGTGGACGTGCGAGCGAGCCCGAACCAAGCAGCAACAAGCAGGAAACGTAGCGAAGAAACAGTCCCGACCGAATGGCGACGGGCAGGTAAAGCACGTAAAAGCCAAGCGAATGTTGGTGTTGTTGGGGAGGAGGGCTTTTGCAGAAACTTTGCCACCGTTCCATATCAATTGATGTACTCGATAGATGTTTTTCGTTGCTCCTTGCTGTGTTTTTTTTGTTGTTGCTGTTGTTCCTGCTCCTTCATTTCGCGTGCGGATGTTATTGTTGCCCCTCTCCGCTTTGGTGGTTGTGTTGGTGGCGCACGAGCGCAACAAGCGCGACCAACACCGGCAAGCCAACACAACCCCGGGTTCGTTAGGATCACACAAAGAAGGGCGTGCTCTCCAAAACTCCGCAGTGAACTGCTGCCGTGGGAAAGTTTGCCACCGAAACTCCGGGTTGACTTCTGGAGGGAAGGTGGAGCGAGAAGTCCTCCATGCGGGATTTTGGGACGTTTGGCACGCGGAGCAGAAGGCAGGATGGGCAGGAGCCGGAGCAGGTGGTGGGAAATAAAAATGTAGCTCTACCCAACTTTCTGGCCACGACGGGCCGCGCGCACGGAAGAAAAAGGGTTATGGACGGTGGACGCGTACTTCGGACTCGTTTATCGCTGTCATTACGGTGAGAGTACGCGTGGAGCAGAGGTTAAGTTTGGTCGGCCCTGGGAATGCCATTTATTTTACCCACCGCTGACCTTTCGGGAGCACCGGCTGGAGTTGGAGTGCCACGCGCCACTCTCGCCGATGCTCCGGATGCTCCCGTGTTCGAAGACTCGCGGTGCCTTCGCAACCATTTGCCCATCTTTCGGCAAACCAAACCAAGCGCTGCGTGGGGCTGGCAGCTAATAATTGCCCTGCTCCGTGCGTGCCGTGGGTGGTGAGTGATAAGTGAACGCTCCCGAATCACGATTTCAATTAGTCCGTATCACCGGCAGTGGCAGCCGTGCGGGCGAGCAAGGCGCGCAACAGATGAAATGGGACGGGACGGGTACCACGTGCGGATCAAACCGGAGTGAAATTGGCAGCAGCGCTACATGGAGCTGTTGTTGGTGCGATTGGAACGCCCCGGACGGGAGGTTACAGCGCGCGTTTTGAAGTCGTCTGCCCGACGTACATTGTACACGGTCGTACATATAGTGCGCCAGTGTCGGGCAGGACGTTGCAGTGGACCAAGACTTGTAGCCAATGTATCCCAGGGACTTTTAAAGTGGCTCGAACTAACTGTAGCTGAAGTTATGGTATCCTTCATCTTGCTCGTGTTTTAAAGTTTTGCTCAAAGACTCGAGTTAAACCTGATCTCACCAGGCACTAGTCGCAGAATGTCCGGAATATCTGGTTTTGTTCTGAACATGTTGGTTTTGGAGTCGCAACGAAGGTTCAACAAAGATATAGTTTAGAACAATCTGAAAAGATGTTTTGAGTTCTAGTTCTAGATATAGATCTTATGATTACTTTCAATGTTCTTGCATGTTGATTTTGGAGTCCGAATGATGGTTCAACAAACATAAGGTTCTGAAACATCCTGAAACGATATTCTGCTTGAGAGTATGGATCAGGGCATCATATCTGCTAAATGCCGGTATATTCCGCGTGAACTTGATGTAAATTAAAACCTTAACCCTCAGATCTAGTTATATCCGCAAAGATTATCCAGATATACTTCTGGAAGTGTTTCTAGGACAGGAAAACAGAAAAGTAAGTGAACAAGTAGTTCCAGAACATCCAAAAGTAACTATACTTGGAGATGCAGTTTCTTCAGAATTCCTTTAACTTTTCTGTTAGCTGTTAGCTTCATGTCGGTTTTAGATTCTGAATGACAGCTTAACAAAGATTTAGTTCAGGAACATTCTGAAATCGTACAATTAGATCCAGTTCAACTCACATAAATTTGTAAGAAGTGCTATTGGAACTGATTGTTGGGTAGGAGAATGGAAAGATAGGTAGACAAGTACATCTAAGAACACCCGAACTGCAGTTCCGAAAGTGACTGTATTTGGAGATGTAGTTTCTTTGGATCTCCTTCATTTGTTTTGCATGTCGGTTTTGGATTCCAAATGATGGTTTATCATAGATATAGTTCTGGAACATGCTGAAATCCTGGAACATCATGCAGTATGCTGGCATATTAAGCGTGAACTTGATCTAGATTGAAGCAACAGCTCTTAGATCTAGTCATACTCGCAGAGACCTGTAAGATGTACTTCTGGAAATGTTTGTTGGGTGGAAAACGGATAAGTAGATAGGCAAATAGTTCCAGGAACATCCGGAGGGCACATCGCGAAATGACTACACTTGGAGACTGGACTTCCTTTATCTTTTCTGCTGGCAGCATGTCGGTTTTGTCGGAATGAATGGTTTAACAAAGATATAGGTCTGGAACATCCTGCAGAATGCTGCTATATTCAGTATGGATCTAAATTAAAACCAAACCTATCAGATCTAGTTATACTTGCAGAGAGTATTACTTATGGAACTGTTTCTCAGGTAGGAACTTTGTGGTATGAAGCTAGACATAGGTGCCGCATGACTTTTAATAGTTGAAAAGGAAAGAGAAGTCTAGTCTTAAAGTGTAAGCATGAGTTAAAGCTCTCGCCCAAGCCAAGATCAAGATAAGGCTTGCATGTTTTTGCTCGTCCTCCGGCCTCATCCAACCAATCGTATCGTTGCGGGGAAAAAACATCTCCGGCACTAGACACTGTTAATTTGAGCGCGATTAGAAAGGTACCGTATCATTCAACCACTGTTGCAAACCCAAACCACCGTCCCAGGGTGGGACTGGAAAATTTCAATAATTGCTTCTACCCGTCGCGGCGAAAAGGGAGCTCAGGTGCGGCACGGTCGGTGTCCGGGAAGTTCGGGACACTGGAAGCCGGTCGGTCCATAAATCGATCGTTGCCATACGGCACCCGTAAGACCTGGCACAAGGAGATGATCATAATTAAGAGCACGAAAAGGAGACAAACTGTCACTCACACAGCCAGCAAACACGTACACATCGTGCAGACGGACGGAAATTTCGGAAGCAGAAGCACAAACCCCCCCCCCCCTCACCGGGCCGACCCGGCGTCTCGTGTCCTCGGAAAGTATTTCACATTATCGGCAATTATCACTCAATTAGTGTGTTCCCGGGGAGCGCCGGCGGTACCGAAACGGGAGGTTGAAATATTAAGAAACTACCCGGAGGGTGCGAAATTTCGCTTCCGCTTCCTCTCCCGGGGTGAGCAACCCCAACCCCCCCCCCCCCTCACCGGGCCGACCCGGCGTCTCGTGTCCTCGGAAAGTATTTCACATTATCGGCAATTATCACTCAATTAGTGTGTTCCCGGGGAGCGCCGGCGGTACCGAAACGGGAGGTTGAAATATTAAGAAACTACCCGGAGGGTGCGAAATTTCGCTTCCGCTTCCTCTCCCGGGGTGAGCAAGTGGCAAGTTTTGTGCCACCCGTGCACTCAAGTTCTGCTCGGACGCCGGCGTGCCGGGATGTTGGCATTCCTAATTAAAAACTTTTCGCCGTTTTCCGCTCGGTTTTCTGCCCTTCCCGGGGTCTCCGGAAGAATTGGTCGATTCTCGACCGGGCAGGAAAGGATCCGTGCGGGATCATCACGGAAATGACCTGCGGTCAGAAGGTAAACCCATTACGGCGGCACTCAACGCCATTGTTGCGAGTGGTTTCGGTGCGATAATCGGCCATTTCTTTGAGGAGGAATTTTTAATCATCAGCCGCTCGGTGAGCGTCTTTTGTGCGCGTGTGTAACGAGGGGCATAGGGAGCGCTGTTGTTCTAGGTGGCAGGTTTTTCAGGGTTTGCTTAAAGGGGATGTGCAGCAAGCAGGAAATGGTGAATAAAGCACAGCAATCATATGTTGTTGTCATAGCAGATAGAAGTAATTAAAGAAACACATTTCATATACTAACGCCTAAATGTAGGCAAAACGGATGCAACTCTTCAACAACAAAAAAAACTAAAAGCAAAAACAAGCCCCTGAACGTATGCAATCTGTAAAACAAACGAGCTGTTGACGCTTTATGCTCCCAACACTATTGAAGCGTGCGGGCTTTGCAGCTATTAAACAGCAGATTGCATACTTGAAGGCGCAAACGAACAAATCGGACCGATGGCATACTTACACGTGCCGGTGAAGCCGGTTTTGCTTGGCAACTCAAGCGCAAATAACCGTCGTTCGGTGCTGCAATCAATGCCTTCTGGTTTCCCCGGCGCTGCCGAAAGCAAACTGGGTGGAATGGAATCAAGAAAGAGTGAAGTAAATAAGAGAAAAAAAACACTTTCTCGTAACATGTCAGTCCGCTGACAGGTTATTGACGCAAGGGATAATACTACGCAATCTGCTAACCTGTGAGTGTCGGTGCTGCGCTGCTCTGCAAGTTCCCGTGCGTTGCTGTTTCGTTGCGCGCCCACAAGTCGATACACACGGAAAAAGTTTCGCCAACCAAACCGCGAACGCTACCTGTGTGCGTGAAGTTTCCGTCGCTGTTGATGTTTTCCGTTCGCACGCCCCATGGGTGAGACAAAACAGCACAAAAAGAAGACTGCCACGGCAAACTAGGAAGCACGGGTGAACAACAACAGCTTACCTCAATCAACCCAACTCCCAGCGCTAATAAACCGAACCCGGGCAGGGGCCTGGGAGTGAATTCCCAAACGCATGTTTCTAATCATTTTGCCCCAAAACCCGTGCTCCCGGACGTCGCCGTACTTCGCCGTCTGGCATGCTCTGCCCGCGCACTCGATGCTAATTCAGGACAAATACTTGAATGCTGTGGGATAATCGAATCGAGCAGAATGGGGAACGTTTTTTTATGTTGCCCCCTCTCGCTTGCTTTGGTGCGTTTCGCTACAATCTACATAAAGCGCTGAGTGGACCATGAGCCCTGCGTAGCTGCTTCTGAAGAGTGACGGATGAGCCTTGAAGCGCACGTGTGAGCGGCTGTTTGGTTCCTATACTGAGCTATGCTGATGATACGTTTCGGAGACGTAAGCGTTGTTGAATAATTCCGTTCAGATAGGTGATTAAAGTATCCACTGCAATGGAGAGACTGCATACGCCCGACACACATTGTCACATTTTTGACATTGTTTGGCAAATAGCTTTTCGAGCCTTTTTTTCTATAGAGTGCTTGTAATTACACACTGAATACCTGTCGGTGAGAGTCACTGAACGTTGTTAAAACGCGCGTCTATTGTTCGTTTGGCGCGGTTGCAACGTATTGTTACTGTGGCGCACCGTTCGGAGGCCGCTCCGTTCTGAAATTACTGCTTTTAATGGGAACGGGTGCGTCCGTGAACACGGTCGTTATTTCCCGCGAGCTCCACTGGATTGAAATTTAACGCAACATGTTTTTTTTTGAGTTCATGGGTCATGCACAGTTTTCAGCTTCTGCAATACCACGTACTCTTTCATGTTCCTCGAAGCCACGGAACATTCCGATTTGGCTTTATTTTCAGAATTTTAACTTATACTCATACTCCATTCGAGCCTGTCCTAGTTCATTTGCTATTATTTTGTTTTCTTAGAATGTTTATAGCTCAGGTTTCTCAGGAAACATGGACTTTTAGTAATATCCCATTATTTATGGACGCCGGCTAAGAAGT
>KZ068052.1:279136-295794 GCA_002091845.1 Anopheles cracens
TCGCCTTTTTGATTGAGATGAATGTGAAGAAGCCTGAAACGGAGAGGCACGATCAATGCGAACAAAAAAAAAACAAACACACACACACTGATTCGGGAGTGATGTGGGACTTTCTGCTCGATTTCGGCTTCCATGCATCGTTGACACATACACACACACACACACACACGCTCTCACTCACAGGCAACCCCCTCCGATCGAGGCTGGAGTGTCTAAATTCGTATCGATGCACATCTCGATAGTGGAGCAGAAGAGGGCAATAAAAACACACACGCACACACACACACACACATAGGGCTGATAGATGTGCCTGTCGAGTTGATAAAGATAGAGGTGGATTGGATTTTGCCCTTCTCGCCGAGCTCCACAGCTCCAGCCTTGCTCGCAGGATATCATATACAATTTATTTCACCACCACCACCACGAGAGAGAGAGAGAGAGAGAGAACGAGAGAGTCGCCTTTTTGATTGAGATGAATGTGAAGAAGCCTGAAACGGAGAGGCACGATCAATGCGAACAAAAAAAAAACAAACACACACACACTGATTCGGGAGTGATGTGGGACTTTCTGCTCGATTTCGGCTTCCATGCATCGTTGACACATACACACACACACACACACACGCTCTCACTCACAGGCAACCCCCTCCGATCGAGGCTGGAGTGTCTAAATTCGTATCGATGCACATCTCGATAGTGGAGCAGAAGAGGGCAATAAAAACACACACGCACACACACACACACACATAGGGCTGATAGATGTGCCTGTCGAGTTGATAAAGATAGAGGTGGATTGGATTTTGCCCTTCTCGCCGAGCTCCACAGCTCCAGCCTTGCTCGCAGGATATCATATACAATTTATTTCACCACCACCACCACCACCACCATGACACGCGATGACGCATTTGGGTTTCTCGCAAGCGGGAGATACGCGTCCCAAATATTGACACATCGTACTGGTGGGAGGGAATATGTTTTTCCCGCCCCTAACCCTATCGCGAAGGGGCGCCCGCCGCTCGTGCTGTGCGGGTTGCATACGCTGCAGGCGTTGGGGGCGATAATTTGCAGCACAGTTTGCGCCTGAAAGTATGCAACACATGGGCAACGTGAGAGACAACCCGGGGCTCACTTTTGGCTTGAAGTTGAAGGATAGGCAGGATTCGTGAGGATTCACTCGAACTCGATTTAATGCATGCTCGGCAAATTCGGGTCAGTGGAAGCCATATTTGGCATCAAACACCCCGAACCGACTGTTGCCGCAAAAAAGGGGTTTATAAATTCTACTGAGCGTCTAAAATGCTTGATGACGTTAAATCACCTCTTATTGCTTAGAAAGCTTCATGTACTAGAGTAATAAATAAAATCAGGGTTCGCAGTCAAGTGTTACTGAAATAATAGCCCGGTGGCTGTATAATAACTCCGTTCGCATCAAAAGCAATCCAGGTAAGTATTTGAATAGTTATTTATTTCTAATGCAGTGAAAAAATAAATAAAGGAAGGATCCTGATTGGCCTGCGCAATCGAAGCCCGAGCTTAAGTTTAGCTTTAAAAGCCCGAGTTAGAAATCTTTAGTACTCGGTTCAGATATGTGCACCACATGTGCGTTACGTGGGAATAAAACGAAAACTTTACGATATAGATGAAAATGGTGCTGTACTTATTTGTAGACAGTGATTGATACGTGTTTGATACGTGTTTTGATGATTTTTCTTCATTTTTTGCAAACACTTTTATTGTTTTTTTTTTTTATTTCATCAGCGCCAAAATCGCTCCCAGTAACAGTAGCAAATAGTCGCTTTGAAATACGATAAAAAATACAAGATTTTTTGGTTAACGATGAATGATTGATGATTTTTTCACGATTTTTTAAAATGCACTTTTCAGGCTCAAAGCACACGATTTCGTGTATTTCGATTTTTACTATTTTTGGCAGTGGGTGTTGATGTCATTTTCTGTTGTCATAATGCGGAAAACATAAATTAATATTTTTTTTCAGCATCAAAATCGCTCCCAGTAACATAACTATACCATTCAAGATTTTTTTCCGATTTAAGTAATCGATTTAAAATGCGATAAAAATACATGTAAACAATCTTGAATAATGCAGGTTTTTTTTACGATTTAAACAAAGCATCATAACTCATTTTATGCATTTTCTAGTAGTTTTATGTTTAGTAGTTTTTTTAGGTAGCATTGGAACCAGTTTTTTATTGTCATAATGCTGCATACATAATGCATAAAACATAACCTTTCGAGCCATGTATAGCATTCGATGATTCAACATATTTTTTCAACTTAGGTCGTTTTAAATTGCGTCGTAAAATGAACCACCAACTTTGTCACACGTAAGAACTGTGACAGAATAGATGTATGATAGCTTCGATGCATGATAATGCGTTATTGGTAGTATCGGCTATAAAGTTCGCTACAGGTGCATGTTAGCATGAAATCAACGCCGTAACCGTCTCGGTCACCAAAGAGATCCGCACCGATCCGTGGCGTTTCGCTTACCTGTTCGGCCCACCCAGGTGCCGGTTGAGAAGAGCTTTCGCGCGGCTTAAGCATAAAACCCGCAGTCCTTCCCGCAGGGGCGCTCCGGTGCTAATTAATTAGCGAAAAGCCCGCGAAATCCCGGCATCCGCTCGATCCGCTTTGCTGGCTGGCAGGCGGGCACGGCGTGTGCTTTCTGCGAAACTCTTCCATAGCGACCAGCCCCGCCCTGAGGGACCCCACCGTCTTTGGGAGGGGGGGGGGGAATGCGGTGCAGCTTGAAGTTGAAGGATAGGCAGGATTCGTGAGGATTCACTCGAACTCGATTTAATGCATGCTCGGCAAATTCGGGTCAGTGGAAGCCATATTTGGCATCAAACACCCCGAACCGACTGTTGCCGCAAAAAAGGGGTTTATAAATTCTACTGAGCGTCTAAAATGCTTGATGACGTTAAATCACCTCTTATTGCTTAGAAAGCTTCATGTACTAGAGTAATAAATAAAATCAGGGTTCGCAGTCAAGTGTTACTGAAATAATAGCCCGGTGGCTGTATAATAACTCCGTTCGCATCAAAAGCAATCCAGGTAAGTATTTGAATAGTTATTTATTTCTAATGCAGTGAAAAAATAAATAAAGGAAGGATCCTGATTGGCCTGCGCAATCGAAGCCCGAGCTTAAGTTTAGCTTTAAAAGCCCGAGTTAGAAATCTTTAGTACTCGGTTCAGATATGTGCACCACATGTGCGTTACGTGGGAATAAAACGAAAACTTTACGATATAGATGAAAATGGTGCTGTACTTATTTGTAGACAGTGATTGATACGTGTTTGATACGTGTTTTGATGATTTTTCTTCATTTTTTGCAAACACTTTTATTGTTTTTTTTTTTTATTTCATCAGCGCCAAAATCGCTCCCAGTAACAGTAGCAAATAGTCGCTTTGAAATACGATAAAAAATACAAGATTTTTTGGTTAACGATGAATGATTGATGATTTTTTCACGATTTTTTAAAATGCACTTTTCAGGCTCAAAGCACACGATTTCGTGTATTTCGATTTTTACTATTTTTGGCAGTGGGTGTTGATGTCATTTTCTGTTGTCATAATGCGGAAAACATAAATTAATATTTTTTTTCAGCATCAAAATCGCTCCCAGTAACATAACTATACCATTCAAGATTTTTTTCCGATTTAAGTAATCGATTTAAAATGCGATAAAAATACATGTAAACAATCTTGAATAATGCAGGTTTTTTTTACGATTTAAACAAAGCATCATAACTCATTTTATGCATTTTCTAGTAGTTTTATGTTTAGTAGTTTTTTTAGGTAGCATTGGAACCAGTTTTTTATTGTCATAATGCTGCATACATAATGCATAAAACATAACCTTTCGAGCCATGTATAGCATTCGATGATTCAACATATTTTTTCAACTTAGGTCGTTTTAAATTGCGTCGTAAAATGAACCACCAACTTTGTCACACGTAAGAACTGTGACAGAATAGATGTATGATAGCTTCGATGCATGATAATGCGTTATTGGTAGTATCGGCTATAAAGTTCGCTACAGGTGCATGTTAGCATGAAATCAACGCCGTAACCGTCTCGGTCACCAAAGAGATCCGCACCGATCCGTGGCGTTTCGCTTACCTGTTCGGCCCACCCAGGTGCCGGTTGAGAAGAGCTTTCGCGCGGCTTAAGCATAAAACCCGCAGTCCTTCCCGCAGGGGCGCTCCGGTGCTAATTAATTAGCGAAAAGCCCGCGAAATCCCGGCATCCGCTCGATCCGCTTTGCTGGCTGGCAGGCGGGCACGGCGTGTGCTTTCTGCGAAACTCTTCCATAGCGACCAGCCCCGCCCTGAGGGACCCCACCGTCTTTGGGAGGGGGGGGGGGGAGGGGGGGGGGGGGGGGGGGGGAATGCGGTGCAGCGTTGTGTGCCTGGCCGTGCAGTTGCGTTCTGCCGTCAAGGAAGTGCCGTGGCGGAGTAGAAAAAGGATGGAAGGAAAAAAACAATGAACGGACTCCTCGGAACGGTCCCGGCGGACGGACGTTCTAGTTGATTGTCTTCGCCGTCAGGGTAGAGTGCGCGCGCGTGCGATGACCGGAGCAGCACCCACTCAGTGGAGCCTGTCGAACGACCCCTTCGCTGCGCCATCCTGGCGTCGCTCGCCAAGTCCATCTTTTGTGCCTGGTTTTGGAACGCGGTATCGCGTTAAACGAACGCTATCGTTTTCGAAACCAAGTGAGCCGGCTCGGGGCTACGCATCCACCGTTGCGCCGTTCAAATCTAGTACCTTCCGTCAACCGTCCACTCGGCACACCGAAGACGACGGCCATTTTATAGCGCCCGCTGGTGCAATCAAAACGCTCCCGCCACCGGCACGCGGTGCGTGACATCACGCAGGCGGATGTTAACCGGTACCGCCTTCACCACGAAACCCCGCAACCCTCCGCCGTAGTTAAACATCGCGAAATCGTGCGCCACCAGGCGCCTCCATCGGTCGGCGTGCGGCACCGGGCGCCTCCATCGGTCGGCGTGCGGCACCGGGCGCCTCCACCGGGATGCAAAATCCAACCGTGACGTGACGCGGCCGGGGCCGCACGCAGCGACAGAGATTTGTGACTTCCGGTTGCGAGCGACGGGTGGAGCAAGCGGGATACACCAGCGTGGATAATGAAGTGGCGCTGCGGTTGGTTTGCAGGCGTTTGCTTCCGTTCCTTTGCTCGCTCGGGGCCCGGAAATGGTAAGAACGAAACCGGGAAAAGATGGCGCACCTGACCGCTCGTCCGACGGTCTCTGGCGGCGTAGGGGCTTCGCTTCTGCGTTATTAACTTTTCTGATCCTGCGGTGAACTCTCTCTCTCTCTCTCTCTCTCTCTCTCTTTTTCTGTCTCTTTTGTATGTCTTTCTCTTTTGCAGGAAGTGTCTTGGAAGGAAGCAAACTAAAGGAGGCCAGAGACAAGGTGCAGCTATCGGAAACCGACAACACACAGAACGAAAAGATCCTTTCTGCTATTTTTCCGTTCGGTTAGTTTGTGAAGCTCCCCGGTGGGTGGTGAGACATTTTCCAGAGAGAAAGAGGAGCACAAAAAAGCGGCGCGAATTTTGATAAGCTAGCGAATCGTACAACTTCCACGGCGGACGTTTGGTAACGTTGGCCTGGGAAGATTTATCATCCCGTGCGTTCCAAAGTTTTCTCATCCACGTCCCACCCCGGGCTGCCGTTTGCCCGTTTCGAGTGTATCAGGGGTGTCAGAAAGGGCTCTCTCTCTCCCGCTGTGTGTGTGTGTACGCTCGCTCCTTACAAAGGTGGCAGCGAAGCGCACCGGGCGCACGTGGCACGTTCGCTGCAATGGTGTGAAAAATGGCACGATTTATATTTCCTTTAAATTTAATTTCGCCATAAATTCGGCTGCAGGCGGGCGGGCAACGGGCGCACCTTTGGCGGGCGCATCGGAAAGTGAGAGTAAAAGCCACCCATCGTTCGCGGCGGGCGAAAATGAAATCGAACCAACCGCCCAAACAGGGATGGAGCGGGCAGGCGAGCACCATTATAAATCACACACATACACTCGCACGGAACACCATTTTCACAGCACAGAGCGAAATGAGGGTGTGTGTGGGGCTCGCGAAGCATGCTAATGTGTCGGTGGCCTCGTCGCAGAATCCGGCGAACTTTTCGGTGCGTACGCGACATTGGGCGTGCATGTTTTCGTGCGGATTGCATACATTACAGAGCTGTTTGCGATATGTAGGATTACTGCTTCCTCTCTGTTTACTTGTTTGTATGGTTTTAATACTAAACATTAATTTTGATAATTTATATGATAATACATGGTTTAAACATGGTTTAAACATAATACAACATAGTTTCCTCTAATAGCTGCTATAATGCTTTGAACAACCTTTGCACTAGCATAGCTTTTCGCATGTTTTTGCTAACAAATTGGAATGTTAAATATCTTTAAACGAACATGTGGTTTAAAATGCCGTTATTATTATTTATGTAATTTTTGTCTAATGTTTAAAAATTTAATTGCCATTGTTATAGTTTAAATCATGCTGGTATACTATCGCGGAACCCTTCCCCATCGCGGAACCCTTCCGCCCTCCTTCCGCCCACCGCGCGATCCTTCCGCCCTTCTTCCGCCCATGGCGCGATCCTTCCGCCCACCTTCCGCCCATCGCGGAACCCTTCCGCCCTCCTTCCGCCCACCGCGCGATCCTTCCGCCCTCCTTCCGCCCATCGCGGAACCCTTCCTCCCTCCTTCCGCCCATCGCGGAACCCTTCCGCCCACCTTCCGCCCATCGCACGATCCTTCCGTCCTCCTTCCACCCACCGCGCGATCCTTCCGCCCATCGCGCGATCCTTCACTTCACATTTTGCTACAAATAGCTTCTGCACTTGCACAATTTCATCGTATGTGTTTGCTGCTAGATATAAGTTAAAGAAAAAGAACACGTGGATTATAATGTTGTTATTATTAGTCAGCTAATTGTTTCCAATTATAACAGTTCTGCCTAGTCTACATCATGTCCCAATAGTTTGCTGTGGCAGTTGCTATAATGCTATAATATGGAATCGGTATTGATGCACGCCTGAAAGTAGGCAATCTGCCCGGCCTTTTCCTACAACGGGTGCGATGTGCGAGAAACGCAACGAACCGAACACGAGAAAAAAACGAATCCCCAAGAACGACGCACCCCATCCCAGCAGAGAGACAGCATCCCGTTTATTTACGTAAGCCGTGTCGCGGTGCGCGTGGGTGTGTGTGTGTATGTGTGCGCCATAATTCACTCTGTCATCGTCCGCTCGGGGCGTGACTTGGCCCATCGGTAGCCCATTCATCTGGGCGCGTTGCAGAAGGGCCCAGGTGTGGGTCGCGTGTGTGACCACCTTTGCCACGGCGAAAAGAAACCAAACCAGCCACCGAGCGGGCGGCATCAAATGGAACGCTTCCTAATCCCTGAAACCGGAACCGTGGCAGGCTTCGGCCGTAAACAACACCGTGATCGGAACAGTGGGTCAGCGACGTTTTGCTCTAGGGGAGTAAATGAGACGGTATTTATTTTTATCCAACAGCATTGAGCTTGATTGTTACTGCCGTTAGGAGTGCAATAGGCGAAAAAAGCAATCAGAGCCAATGGCGATCATCTTAATAACGAAAGCGGGATTTTCCATTTGTTTTCACACATGCCGCACGTGTTCTCCGAACGTTCGATCCTGAATGGGATAACGGTCGCTTTTGACACATTTGTTTACACCGTATAAATTGAGCCCCGCACGCAGGGAACGCATGAAATGGTTGTCGAATGTAGAATACACTTATATCGACTGGTTGAAGCATCGGTTTGTCCCATTTTTAAATATTTTTTTATTTGTGAGTATGACGCCCAAGTGCGACTGGAAAAAAGTTACAGGCGACTTGAAAAAGTTGAAGGTGACTTGCAAAATTTGCGGGTGACTTAAAATGTTGCAGGTGACTTAAAAAAAAGTTTCCCGCGGCTGAAAAATGTTGCAGGCGACTCAGAAATGTTGCAAGTGACTTCACCAAGTCTCAGGCGACAGAAAAAAAAGTGCAGGCGACTTTAAAACTGTTGTGCCTAAGGGCGGACATGACCAATTGAAATAAATAAATAAATAAATAAAAATTGAAGGAGACTTGAAAAATTTGAAAGTGACTTTAAAAAGTTGCAGACTACTGAAAAAAGCTTCAAGCGACTTAAACAAAGTTTTCGGCGACTGAAAAAAATTGCAGGCGAGTGGAACATGTAGCAGGTTACTGGAAAAAGAGGCAAGTGGCTGTAAAAAAGTTGCAGGTGACTTGAAAAAGTTGCAGGTGACTTGAAAAAGTTTCAGACGACTGGAAAATGATGCAGGTGACTGGAAAATGTTGCAGGTGACTGGAAAATGTTGCAAGCGACTGGAAAACGTTGCAGGTGACTGGAAAATGTTGCAGGCGACTGGAAAATGTTGCAAGCGACTGGAAAACGTTGCAGGTGACTGGAAAATGTTGCAGGCGACTGGAAAATGTTGCAGGCGACTGAAAAAAGGTGCTTTTAGCTTGAAAAAGCTGCACGATACTTGAAAAAGTAGCAAGCGACATTAAAAGTTGCAAGCGGCTTAAAAAAAATGCTGGGCGTCGTAAAAAGAAGTAAGCGGATTAAAAAAGGTGTAGGCGACTGAAAAAAGATGCAAGCGACTTAACAAAGTTGCAGGTGACTTGAAACAATTAAAGGTGACTTGAAAAAGTTGCAGGTGACTTGCAAAATTTGCGGGTGACTTAAAAATGTTGCAGGTGACTTAAAAAAAGTTTCCCACGGCTGAAAAATGTTGCAGGCGACTCAGAAATGTTGCAAGTGACTTAAACAAGTCTCAGGCGACAGAAAAAAAAGTGCAGGCGACTTTTAAACTGTTGTGCCTAAGGGCGGACATGACCAATGGAAATAAATAAATAAATAAATAAAAATTGAACGAGACCTGAAAATGACTTGAAAAAGTTGCAGGCGACTGAAAAAAGCTCCAAGCGACTTAAACAAAGTTTTCGGCGACTGAAAAAAATTGCAGGCGAGTGGAACATGTAGCAGGCAACTGGAAAATGTTGCAGGCGACTGGAAAATGTTGCAGGCGACTCCTTTTACAACGTCCGCTGACCTTTTACAACGTCCGCTCTGGAAAATGTTGCAGGCGACTGGAAAATGTTGCAGGCGACTGAAAAAAAGGTGCTTTTAACTTGAAAAAGCTGCAATATACTTGAAAAAGTAGCAAGCGACATTAAAAGTTGCAAGTGGCTTAAAAAAATGCTGGGCGTCGTAAAAAGAAGTAAGCGGATTAAAAAAGTTGCAGGTGACTGGAAAATGTTGCAGGCGGCTTAAAAAAGACAAAGGGAGCTTAACAAAATGCAAGCGCCTGACAAAAAAAGCAAGTGGATTAAAAAGGCTACAGGCGATCTAAACAAAGCAAAAACAAATCATGGGGAAAAATCAGGCGATGTAAACTAATGTGTCCGTATCGTTTGCGTGTTACTCAGGCTCTTATGGGGTGATTTGAAGAAGGTTCATTCTATGAATTCCTATATTTTTGATTGAAGTGGATCATAGAAGCTTGTTTAAATGAGATAAAACATTATCCACTATCTTCAATTTCCTCTTCAAGCCGGGTGTTTTTTTCCCAGCAACCAAGTTAATCATCCATAACCCATAGTGATTCCCGTAAAGACTGTCCCAAGACGAAGAAATGGATGGTCGAAAAAACAACTCCCCACACGCACGCACACGCGGGCCAACAAAAAAAAAAACAAAACAAAACAAAAGCCCACACAGGAGTAGCCGCCCCCCTTGGTACACCTGCCCTGGCCGTTCCGAGCAAACACAGCCGCGCCCCACCCGGAAGCGGAAACAGCGGCAGGAAGCGCTTGCGGGCGGCACGGCAAAATGCTGCGAAAATTAGCCGCTTCCGTTGGCCGTGGCCGTGGGAACGCCACGACTCGGTCCGGCCGACGACTTCGGAGCGGTTTGCACAATTGAAAAACAAAACCCCTCGCCGCCCGCCTGTTGCCTGCCGTGGGGTCGGCCGCGGGGGGAGCTTCGAATGTAATGGAACGAGCAAAACAAAAGAAAGGGAAAAAACACTTCCAAGCGGGATCGAAAGAGGACGAGAAACATCAACAAGCCCGCAGCCAGAGCCGGGAGTGCGGGAGTCGCGCCAACTGGTCGAAACGGTCGGATGGGCTTTTATCGTTTCGCGTGATTCGCGATGGGTTTCTTCTTTGGACGCGAGCTCTCTCTCTCTCGCTCGCTCGGGTTTTCACGTTCACTTCACCACGTTTTCACCAAACCCGCCATCATCGATGGAACCGTTTGTGTCGGATTTATTGTGTCCAAGGGGTGGGTCAGAGGTGTCTGAACTGCCCAAAAATGATGCAATTTACTCGAAAAATTTGTTCTATTAATATTGTATGCGTCGCTGAAGTCTGTTTTGTAGTGCGCATTGCATACATTCAGGCGCAAATATGCTTGAACAGTCTAAAAGAATGCAATTCACACAAAACGTTTGTTTTATCAATATTGCATACGTCAGTGAAGTCGATTGTGCAGTGCGCATTGCATACATTTTGGCGCAACTTTGTCTGAACTGCCCAAAAATGATGCAATTTACTCGAAAAATTTGTTCTATTAATATTGTATGCGTCGCTGAAGTCTGTTTTGTAGTGCGCATTGCATACATTCAGGCGCAAATATGCTTGAACAGTCTAAAAGAATGCAATTCACACAAAACGTTTGTTTTATCAATATTGCATACGTCAGTGAAGTCGATTGTGCAGTGCGCATTGCATACATTTTGGCGCAACTTTGTCTGAACTGCCCAAAAATGATGCAATTTACTCGAAAAATTTGTTCTATTAATATTGTATGCGTCGCTGAAGTCTGTTTTGTAGTGCGCATTGCATACATTCAGGCGCAAATATGCTTGAACAGTCTAAAAGAATGCAATTCACACAAAACGTTTGTTTTATCAATATTGCATACGTCAGTGAAGTCGATTGTGCAGTGCGCATTGCATACATTTTGGCGCAAATTAACTTCAACAGCCTAAATGTATGTAAATTATTAAGTTAGCGTGCTGTACTAATGCTGTATGAGTTTAGCTCAGCTTAGCTGAATAGATGGAGTGTTTTTTTTATATAGTGCGAAGCGAAGCGAAGTGAATTTGTATTCCATCAAGCGCGTTCAACGTGGTGACCTTTCGTAAAGCTTTAAGTGTGTTTCAATGAAGTGTTCTCGATTGAATGAAACGAGCCAGGCGAAGTGGATAAATACAAAGACACAACCCACGCATACACACATGCATGATAGCCTCGGCACGTCGTAAGGACAATAATCCACTCCGAAAATACAGTTGAAAAAAAAAAAAAGGGGGGGCGGTATGATAGGGAGAAGCAACGTGGGGAAGTTTGCAGCGCCTGCCATTTTATGGATGAAGTTGTTTCGTTGAAGCGTTTTAAAATTAGCAATAAGCATAAACGGTCCGAATGGTCGACGGTGGTGGTGGTGGTGCTGATGGTGGTAGTGTTGGTGATGGCGGTGGTTGATGACGCTACCGAAGGGTCGTTAGAATGCCAATCATTCGGTGAAATCGATCCATCCAGCCGCCGCGGGGCCGACGAAGCATGGTTCGCAATCAGTCAAACCGGTCCGCGTCGCTTTCTGACTTGACGAGGCGATGTAAAATGTATACGTGTGCACACACACACACACAAACACTAGCGGGATGGGGGAAAGGGACAGGAATACATGCTGCGAATTGCTTTTGGCCTTTCTGTCGCCATTTACTGGTCACACCGTGGAAAACGCTTATGAAACGCGTCGGCAAAACGCGTCTTTAAGGCGTTTATAGAGTGCGCAATGCATACATTTTGGCGCAAGTTTGCTTGAACAGCTCATAAGTATGCAATTTATTTCTTAAAAATCATTGAAATCGGTTGTGTAGCGCGGGTTGCATGCATTTTGGCGTAAATTTGTTTCAACAGTCTGAAAGTATTCAATTTAATCAAAAAACTTGTTTTATTAACATTGTATACGTCATCGAAGTCTGTTGTGTAGTGCGTAATTGCATATATTTTGGCGCAAATCTGCTTGCACAGTCTGAAAGTATGCAATTTACTCAATACGTTTGTTTTATTAATGTTGAATTTATCAATCAAATCGGTTGTTTAGTGCCCATTGCATACAGCAGCCTGAAAGTACGCAATTTACACTATAAGTGTGTTTTAATATTATTGTGTTCGTTAGTTAAGTTAGAGATGTGGTGCGCATTGCATACATTTTGGCGCAACTTTGTCTGAACTGCCCAAAAATGATGCAATTTACTCGAAAAATTTGTTCTATTAATATTGTATGCGTCGCTGAAGTCTGTTTTGTAGTGCGCATTGCATACATTCAGGCGCAAATATGCTTGAACAGTCTAAAAGAATGCAATTCACACAAAACGTTTGTTTTATCAATATTGCATACGTCAGTGAAGTCGATTGTGCAGTGCGCATTGCATACATTTTGGCGCAAATTAACTTCAACAGCCTAAATGTATGTAAATTATTAAGTTAGCGTGCTGTACTAATGCTGTATGAGTTTAGCTCAGCTTAGCTGAATAGATGGAGTGTTTTTTTATATAGTGCGAAGCGAAGCGAAGTGAATTTGTATTCCATCAAGCGCGTTCAACGTGGTGACCTTTCGTAAAGCTTTAAGTGTGTTTCAATGAAGTGTTCTCGATTGAATGAAACGAGCCAGGCGAAGTGGATAAATACAAAGACACAACCCACGCATACACACATGCATGATAGCCTCGGCACGTCGTAAGGACAATAATCCACTCCGAAAATACAGTTGAAAAAAAAAAAAACGCAGTAAGGGTGTGAATGGGTCCCGGACGAGTTCGAATCGAAAAGGCACCGTCGGGGCATGATAAAAAGATAAATGCTATTTCACTGCCATAATAATCCAATTCGCAGTCCCGGAGCTCGGGCCGGCGTTCCCGTCGACGAATGGTAATTGAAACCGGGCACACACACACACCCACGCACTCACGGACGTTCGGAAGGTGGAATGGTATCACTCAATACAAGCCACCGTTGCCCATCCGTGCGAGATCCGGTTCGAAGGACCAACAGTTTCGGCTGCTCCCCGGGAGAGCGAGGGAACCGGCGCGTCGGTGGTCGTGTTTCGCCGCCATGTTTCATCTACCAACGAGCCGAACCTTCTGCACCGGGAAGGCGCTGCCGCTTATCCCGGGCCCGGTCCCTTCGGGATGCGGTGCCGGCTTTCGAGTGCGGACGTAATTAAAATCATATCGGAACCGGCCCGGGGCGCGCGTTTTGCCGAAGCGACGCAACTCCGAAACGGGTCCTCGGGGAGGCGCAACCCGGCCACTTGAAGATCCGTCAGGACGAGCGGCGCTGACCGGCAGGCGTTTGGAAGCCTGCCCTGCTCGCAGCGACCAGCTGCTCACTCATTCGTGTATGTGTGGGTGTGTTTTTTTGCTCAGCTTAGTTTGAGTTGTTTTCGTTACTCGGGCCCCGCTCATTAGCTCGTATCATGGCGCCTCCTAAATCGACCTCCCCCGGGCTGGGCTAATGGATTTTGCAAAGTAAGTTATAAAAAGCGAAAATATTGTTGCAAGCAAGACCGTCCGGGCATCCGGGCGCGACCTGAGAGGCACAAAGACACTAGAAATACCGTCGATGTGCGCCCTTGCACGGAACGGGAAGCGGCGTGAACACGGCGGCGGAAAGGGCACAGAATAACACACGAGCAACAAAAAAAAGGGAAGAAAGCTTGGAGAGGGAAAAACAACAGCGAGCAAGCAGGCACCGGAATGGGTGCGAGAGACATCGCGGCGTGTTTAAGGTGCTTGGAGAGCATCGTTTATCGCTTATTTTACGACGTGCCGGGCCCGAAGACGCCCCGAAGAAACCAGCCCCGGGCCCGAGCCTATGAGCGCCTGAATTTATGCACCCATTCGTGGTACACGCTCGGGAGGAAAAATAAAATGAGGAATAAACAAAGCAAGCAACAACAAAAAAAAACATACACACATAATGGAGACACTCGAGCCTCGTATCGGCCTCCGTGGTGTGGATGTCTCTTTTTCTTCTTTTGCTATTTTTTCTCCTCGCTTTGCTCGCTCTTTTGTGGCCCCTGTGTGTGTAGGCTGATCCTTGGCGTGGCAGAACGACCGGGTGCGGGATGGCTTCCAAACAAACCGAACATATGTTCGAAAAGGTGGGTGTGGGGGTTTGAAAATTGAATGCATGCAATGAGGCGAGGGCGCCAGCTCAGCATCCCACAAGGAACCGTGTATGTGTGTGTGGGTGTGTGTGTTTCTTTTTATTTACTTTATATCACATCCGGCCCGGTGTGGCGGAGTTGCACCCTGCGGTGTGTACCTGGCACCAGAAGTCAGCGCAATGCGAGCCCCATTTCGCCCGTAAAACAATGCAAACGGGGTGGGCGTGTAATTCGAGTGTGTGTGTGTGTGTGTAGCGTGCCCATTTTCGAGCTCCGAAATGAAGCAGACGAGGTTTGGCAACTCGGCGTATGTTTTCGTAGCAATCGAAATCACGGCACGGTTGATTTATGACTCGCGAGAAATGTAACATCGGTAAACAATATCCTTTTGCCAGCTGTCGATGCCATTGTGCCTGAATGTGTGTGTGCATTGTGGAAGCTTTTTCCAGCGTGCTGACTATCAACGCGTCTTTAATTCGTACATGAAACAATTACAAATACAAATTGCACATTTTTAGGCTGATGTAGACAATCTGCGCCTAAATGTATGCATTTTGTGCTTAACTAACGCTTTATAATTGTTTAAATATCTTAATTCAATCATAGTTATGATCAATAACTATTTGATGCATTGTTGGTGATGCAGATTGCATACTGTAGGGCTGATGTAGCAAATATGCGCCTAAATGTATGCATTTTGTGCTTAACGAATGCGTTATAATTGTTAAATATCGTAATTCAATCAGAGTTATGAGCATAATTGTTTGATGCAATTTTGGTGATGCAGATTGCATACTTTAGGGCTGATAATTGCGCCTGAATGTATGAGTTATGTGCTAAGCCGATGGTTTATAATTGTTTTAGGGGGGGTTCGGTCTGTACGGCTGAAAAAAGACACTTTTTCTCGATTTTTTTTAATGAGATACGGGCAATGCTTATTAAACAACAATATAACTATATCGTTGAACGATGTTTTAAGAATATTTCGTGAAAATTTACGATAAAATGGCAGCAAATCTCCCGAGACGAAAAAAAACAAAATTGAAATGCGTAGGATCTCATAACTCGTGAAGGGATCATCTAAAACAAAAAAAAAAAACAAAAATATTCTGTTATTGGACATATTTCCCCATGTAACGCTGTCGAGTTTTTTTTTCGAGTTTTTTTTTATTTTAGTGACCGTCTGAAGTCAAAAATGCGATTTTTGCCTAAAAAATCACACATATTTGTTGTTACAAAAATAAAATAGCAAAAAAATCCAATAAAAACTCGACAGCTTTACCTCATGAATTATGTTGAAAAAGTGTGTGCAAAATATCAGGAGGATCGGTCGAGTAGTTTTTGCGGGACAGTGTCCACCGACTTTTAAAACATGAAGTGTAGGAAAATCGCTTTAAAGTTTTTGACACGAGTAAAGACCGCAGCAGAACCGCAGGTTTAAGACATATTCTCGAAAGTTTAAAAATTCAGAACTCCGTTAGTTTTGCTCGGATCATTATAAAATTTGAACACAACATTCGTGAGATGTTATACTTTATTTAAAAAAATAATAAAATGGAAAAAAAATCAAGACCGAACCCCCCCACCCCTTAATATCACAATTAACCAAAGATTTTTATTTATTTATTTAAATAATTAACGGCCTGGCCGTATTGCTTAAATTAACTCAAGATGATGAAACATTTTAAAATACAAACTATTCATATTTTTAGGCAGTTGTATCATAACTGCGCCTGAATGTTTGCAGTGTGTGCTAAACGAATACTTTACCATTGTTTAATATCGCAATTATAATTAAATTAAATTAAATTAAATTGAGTACAATCATATCAATAATTTTAACGACATTTTTGTCATTTTTTGACATTTTTGTGCTTCAGATTGCATACTTTCGGGTTATTATAGCATACCAGCGTCCGTAAGGACCACTATGCAGTCAACTCAACCCCGAATGCAAACAAACCCAGCACTGCTAGCAACGAAAGCACGTGACGGACGCTGCTTGCAGTTCTATCCCGATTCCACAGAAATCGCCGGGTTCGCTTCCGGGAACGAAAGACGAACAAACACTTTCCATCTGCCGATGTGTGTTTTCCGCGATTCGATTCGTGCCGCCCGTTTGTTATTCATCGATGCTCATCGCTGGCCAGAACAATGTAGTACAGGAGGGTTTGTCTGGATACCGATATTAAAATGAAGTTCAACAACAAGGTACCACGCGGTTTTCCTGCGAATCGTCCCGGCGTGTACCTGTTATTGCATGTATTTTTTTTCGTTCCTGTTGCTGTGGCTTTACATTTCTCCAAGCTGGATTCGAGCTCTCGCGCGTTTGGCCTGACAAGCAATATTTAGAGTCTTCTGACAGGCGCTGTCATCGTAA
>KZ068053.1:20949-44419 GCA_002091845.1 Anopheles cracens
CCCACGCGAGTGAGCCCAACGAAGCTCAAATATCATTGGAGGAGCTTTTACGGTTTAGAGACCGAACTGTCACACGAGAAAGAGGATAACGAAAGAAACATCGCGCCAGACCGTTGGTACGCGGGACGGTTGGCGCGATCTGTACATAGACTAGGAATTATTACCATCTTGCCCTCTGTTCAGAGTCCTTCGTTTCGATGAGTTGTTTTCTTCTTCCCACTCCCCCCCAGTTACGAGGTAATCAAATTACTAGCGGTAAGAAGGAACGCCGGACCGCTGTTTCGAACGAGCGCGCACAGTAGTGCGTACAGTTTACCGTAGCGAAATATGTTGGGCTGCTGACGGTGGAAAACTGTGCCAAAAAAGCGCCGCTCGTTCGTCCCATAGTTAAATCGTAAATCATAAATATCGAAACAGACTGTAACGGGGTGAGCTGCCAGAAGCGCACGAAAGTGTACCTAGAACTGAGAAAACTGCACGAGTGCGACTGATACCAGTGCAAGCACAGCCGCCGGGAGTGTGCACGCGCCAGCTAGCATAAGGACAACCAAACCGAACAGATACTTATGAGGGCAAAGAATCTTAGTTCCGTTTTCCAGACATCTTGGTGCAGTAAGCCGTTTCAAATCAAAACTACCGAATCAAATCATGTAACTTAACGCAGGAAAGTTTGTTAGGAACGCACATCCTACTGGGAGATTAGAGGGCGCTGTGTGTGTGAGTGTGGGCGTTTCACCAGTTCTCTTAATCGTTCTCTGTACTTCTACTCCAAATCGACGGAAATCTCCCGTCAGCCAGTGCAGACACAAACCGATACGAAACGCCTGTACAGATCAAACCGACCCATTGGGTTCTGCTGGCGCGCTGGTGCGACTGGTGCCGCCAAGAGTGAGCTGGCGGGTGAGTGAGATAAACAAACAAAACCGGAAATCAAACTATATGAGCAACAAGCTGCTACAGAAACCGGAGCGGAGACAATTGGAATTTAAAGGTACTCGATAGACGTTAAAACGAACACTTACACAGGCGGCCGGACAAAGAAAGAGCGTGTAAAAAGGTGTACCAACACGATGCCAGATCCCTCCCTCCACCCATCTCCCCATCGGCGGCGTGTCTCCGGTCGTGCACGACAACTCCTGCCTATAAGCGGCAGTTGTCGTCCCTTTTTTTGCCAGCCTGCAACAGCCTGCCTGCCGTCCAGCAGCTCTGCTGCGGATAGCCGTGTGCCGGTGTCGCGTCAGAGCTACCGGAGCTGCCGGCAGGCTGGAACACATCCCTGGGCCGTGCCCCCACGCGAGTGAGCCCAACGAAGCTCAAATATCATTGGAGGAGCTTTTACGGTTTAGAGACCGAACTGTCACACGAGAAAGAGGATAACGAAAGAAACATCGCGCCAGACCGTTGGTACGCGGGACGGTTGGCGCGATCTGTACATAGACTAGGAATTATTACCATCTTGCCCTCTGTTCAGAGTCCTTCGTTTCGATGAGTTGTTTTCTTCTTCCCACTCCCCCCCAGTTACGAGGTAATCAAATTACTAGCGGTAAGAAGGAACGCCGGACCGCTGTTTCGAACGAGCGCGCACAGTAGTGCGTACAGTTTACCGTAGCGAAATATGTTGGGCTGCTGACGGTGGAAAACTGTGCCAAAAAAGCGCCGCTCGTTCGTCCCATAGTTAAATCGTAAATCATAAATATCGAAACAGACTGTAACGGGGTGAGCTGCCAGAAGGACTCGGAATGGTTCGTTGAAGCTTTTACATTTTCAAAGCTTCAATATATCTGGATAACGAGAGCTTTACGATTGATGTAAGGTGGTATAATGTTTATTTCGGTATCTTTTAGCTACAAATCGTTAAAAACACGATAAATCTTGTGTAGCATGCGGGGAAACGTCGTATCGAACAAAACCTGATTATAGCTTCTCCTTTCTTTTTGGCAAACCTCGCTCAACCTTAATTCTTTAATCCTTCGCTTCTCCTCGCATACAGAGATCCAATCAACCTTGCGGTGCTATCCCTCAAAGAGAACGGTGAGCTGACGAAGCTCGTCAACAAATGGTGGTACGACCGAACGGAGTGCAAGCACACGGACAAGCAGGACGCGTCGCGCAACGAGCTGTCTCTGAGCAACGTGGCCGGCATCTTCTACATCCTCATCGGGGGCCTGCTGGTCGCGCTGGCCGTCGCCCTGGTCGAGTTCTGCATGAAAAGCTCGGCCCGGTCGAGCAATCGGATCCCGCTCTCCGACACGATGACGTCGAGCTCGAACTCGAAAAACCGGCTGACGATGCCACCGACGGCGCGGGAGTACGACAACGGTCGCATCGGGGTAAGTGTGAAGGGGCCTGTGCGCCCGTTCGCAACCCTAGGAACAACAGCCGAGCCGTACTAACTGCAGTATCCGTTCTAGTACTACACCCCGGCGACGCACACCGACCCGGACCCGATCCACGCCAACTCGCACACGCAGGTTTGATGTAAGGAGCCGCCGGAGCTGCGCCTATGACGTCCACCGTACGCGCCCACCATCCGGCAGATCGTGGCCAACAGCCGCCACGACGCGTCCACGCTGCTGAAGCGCGAAAACGTCCCCGGCGGCGTGTCTCCGGTCGTGCACGACAACTCCTGCCTATTTTTTCTAAACATGTGAATTTATTCGTAAAACTATATTTTTCTCAAGCTTTTTATTAATTTTGATTATTGTTCCCAGCAAAAATGTAATAAAGTAAGAAAAGACGTGTTCTAAAGAATCAAGGAGTATATTGATTCGTCATGCTAATTTTCCTCATGGTTTTGATTGCGAACGATTGGAATATAGAGTTGGAAAGTAAAAACAAACTGCAAGAATACTGCTATAAAAGAGCGAATACACAAACCCCGAACGACTGGGAATCGTTCACTTAACCTTTAATCGCTTCAATTTATAATATTTTTTCTAGGTAGATCCCTAATGCTTGAAAGAACGGAAACTCCTACACTTGTTTAATCATTTTTTCTAATCACTTTAAGTTATTCGTAAAGAAATTTGGAACACTGTGGGCAAGCGGCACGCACCGTCCTATCGGGCCACCAAAAAGGCGTCTTCTTTAATCCTCTTACTATAATTGACCATTACTGTATGCCATCGGGCAGGACGGGGATGATTGTGGTATCTTTATTTTTCTGTATTTTCCTGTGTATTTTACTTCATTGAGAAATTATGCTTTTGTTGAAAGTATAACTCTCTCGTGTTTAAGTGTTCCTTTAAGCACGAAGGTTTGAGTAAAAAAAAAATTCTTCAAAAAATCCACCATCATCTTTGCGTGCACGAATCGCATCAAAACGTTGTTTTTTTCATATGCATAGTATTCCCTCAAGCTTCATTTAAATATAAATAGTTCCATCCGTGCTTGCAGCGCGTTGTCGAAGTTTTCACATTTCGTGTGTGCCTGAAAGCTGATCGCTTATCATTTTTTGTCTACCTTTTTCACATGGAATGCATTTTAATGCTTTGAACCGGAACTCACTATCCACTGGCATGATTTTCGAAAGTGGAATCGGAATAAATGAATAACTTTCCCGTACCCGTCTTTTGGATTTCAGCGTTTGACCCAGCCACAGGTAAGAAAGTACCAGGCGTCTCCATTATGCATGCTCCTCGATGTGTTCACTTTGGCCAACAATAGTTATTCATGAGCACATTAACCGCACTATTAACTATAAACGAAACTATAAACGTTTTCCGGAGAGTAAGTGAATCGATGTTTAATTCAAAATCTATCATAGTTTTCGTTGAGTTAACATACGGTTTAACAAAGAAAACACGCAGTTCGTTCAAAATTAACTTTATTCATTATCTGTAATTCAATAATATTTTGATAGTTATATAAGCAAGAATCCATCACTCCAGCCTGAGTTCCTCCTTAATAAAGCAACATTGCTTGAACAATCAAGAGACGCTGTGCGGAATACAGTGAATTAAGCTTGTTTAACTTCTATTTATTTTGTTCTGAAAACTAGTATAAACTGAGCTTTTGCAATTATAAGCATGAAAATAAAACATTTCTTTTCTCAATTTCTACTTTTCAGCAAAAACAATATAATTTTTATTTATTAAATAACAAAAATATTAACATGTTATTTGAAATAATGAAAAAATGCTAATACAAAAAAATCAAAAAAGCTTTTCTATCATATAGAACCAGCTACCACTTGCTGCTGCACGCTTCAAAGAGCACGGTATGAACCCGCGTTTAGCTGCTTCTTTTTCCGTGGTTCACTGATACATCTTTAATTACGGTCCCAATTAATGACGTACTAAATAATTACGATGAACAACATCATTATCGCCGCCAAGTGATCGCCATACTTAATCCGAAAGGGTTCGCATCCGCACGCGTTCGCACGCGGTTGCACCGTAACGGATAAATTATCCACCTCAGTCATCTGTATCGCCCCAACGTGGTACTCCACAGCGGCCCTGCCACCATGAATAAAAATCACTCAAGAAAAAAGCAGAAAAGAAGGAATACATATAAGAAAAAGTATAGCAAATACAGAATCCAAAACAAAACTATCTACAATTTGTAACAGTTAATCATATTGTAAAATGTATCTAATAACGACAAAGTTGTGAAATGATTAAATTATAATTTTATAGCATGGTCAAATAATGTAATGCAATTCGATTATAGACCTTTCCTAGCGATGCTGTTATTCCTTTAAATTTCATTCTTGTTTACATTATCTTTAATTTGTTTCACCTTCTGTTGAATGTTGAAAAAAAAAAAAAAAAAACAAAGCAGAACACACCCGGACACTTCCTAGCGACCCCCCGAGGCCCAACCAGCGATAGTTTGAAATTGGAAAATAAATAACTGAAAAGGAAACATAAAGATTATATCTTATCATGGCAGGGAAACGTGATGTGAAACGCAATTGTTCGCGTCACGAGCACCCGGCCCGAGCGCACGACGGATGAGCTACCTGCCAGGAACTGCAGGCGAGCACGCGGCGAACGGACGGACCCGAGCACCAACAATACGAAACAAAGGTGACATCGTCGGCTGTCCCGCTGTACCTGTTTCACCTGTTTTATAACGCCACGAACGAACCACCTTAAGCGCGGTCCTTAAGTGGAACCGGAAATTGAACTTCGGGTACCGTTCCGTCACAGGGTGTCTTTCAGCGTGCGTGGGAAAATCGCGAAATCGCGTTCCGCTTCCGGCAATGCAAACGCGCTCATTAAAAAAACGCGCCCTGCTACCCCCGCGGGCGTTGTTTAACGCTTGCGAGTGCTGCGCTGTACTTCGGTACCGGCGCGACAAACTGCCACTGGAAGCTATCAAAGCAGTGTCATAATCGGATCATGTACGCGCGAAGTTTACGCGACCGTGTCCGGGCCTGGTCCCGCAATGGCGCTTGTACGTGGCGGAATTAGTGGCTGTGCTTTGGTTTCGGTTCAAGTTGTAAGAATAAAGTGAGTGCTGCGCTGTACTTCGGTACCGGCGCGACAAACTGCCACTGGAAGCTATCAAAGCAGTGTCATAATCGGATCATGTACGCGCGAAGTTTACGCGACCGTGTCCGGGCCTGGTCCCGCAATGGCGCTTGTACGTGGCGGAATTAGTGGCTGTGCTTTGGTTTCGGTTCAAGTTGTAAGAATAAAGTGGAAGGTGTGACACACACACACACACACATACAGGCAAAATATACAGGTGACACAAGGTGTTTTTGTGCTTTGCAAGAGCGTTTGAGTCAAGTGGCCATTGACATAAAATTTAGCAGCCAATTCGTTGCTGGCGTTGATTCGCTGCAGTGAGAATGTAAATGGGGTTTGCTCGCTTCGGGCAAGATGGGTGCGGTCGTTGCATTCTAATTTCACACTCTGTTATGCGGTATGTATCTCTACCCGGGCACAAGTTCTCGAGGAAGTTCTTCTTATTATATTCCAAAAACTAACGACCATGCAAGGTTTTCATTTTTTTACTCGACTGAATATATTATTATATATTCAAAACCATTGAAAACATGCCCAAAAATTCAGATATGCAAAAATGCGCTATTAGACTGCTGTAAAAAATGGAAAAAGAAGAAAAAAGCAGAAAAGAAGGAATACATATAAGAAAAAGTATAGCAAATACAGAATCCAAAACAAAACTATCTACAATTTGTAACAGTTAATCATATTGTAAAATGTATCTAATAACGACAAAGTTGTGAAATGATTAAATTATAATTTTATAGCATGGTCAAATAATGTAATGCAATTCGATTATAGACCTTTCCTAGCGATGCTGTTATTCCTTTAAATTTCATTCTTGTTTACATTATCTTTAATTTGTTTCACCTTCTGTTGAATGTTGAAAAAAAAACACATTAAAATCTTTATTATTCGAATTTTTTTACGAATACTCTACGCTTGCTACGATGACTCTACGCTTTAAACTAGTGTTTAAGTAGTGTCGAAATTAAAGTAGTTAAAGTAGTGTTTCGAAATTTGTATAACTTTATATAACAGCCCTCGATAATGAAACGAAAAAATCAAAATAAAATAATAAAAAAGCCAAAAGATTTTATTATTTATGAATGTAAAATAAAACATTTCTTTTCTCAATTTCTACTTTTCAGCAAAAACAATATAATTTTTATTTATTAAATAACAAAAATATTAACATGTTATTTGAAATAATGAAAAAATGCTAATACAAAAAAATCAAAAAAGCTTTTCTATCATATAGAACCAGCTACCACTTGCTGCTGCACGCTTCAAAGAGCACGGTATGAACCCGCGTTTAGCTGCTTCTTTTTCCGTGGTTCACTGATACATCTTTAATTACGGTCCCAATTAATGACGTACTAAATAATTACGATGAACAACATCATTATCGCCGCCAAGTGATCGCCATACTTAATCCGAAAGGGTTCGCATCCGCACGCGTTCGCACGCGGTTGCACCGTAACGGATAAATTATCCACCTCAGTCATCTGTATCGCCCCAACGTGGTACTCCACAGCGGCCCTGCCACCATGAATAAAAATCACTTGATCAATTATAGAACGGAAACGAAAGGTTTCCACCCGCCACATTCACACACACGCGCTCGCGCGCGCGCGCGCACACTCCCTCAAGAAAAAGTAATATGAAACACTAACCCACCGAATGGAAAAGTGAAGAAGAAATGAAGCTGGAAAAAATTCAATAAACAGCCTCGTTACTCCCACTCACGCGGCCCTGCCTCTCACTTAGTGCCGACGGGTCGCGATCCAATGAAATGGAAAAAAGGGTTCATACCGGAAACCGGGGATCCAACACTCGGGACAAAACTTCCCAAGACCTCCCCGGACCGTGGGCAAGCCACCCACGGTGTTCATCCCATGTCAAAGCTTATCTTTCACTCGCACCGAATCGGCCGATCGTCAACGGTTCCTTCGGTTTGCGAAGGGACACAACAACGAAAAAAAAGCAGAAACTGGAAGCAGCTTCCGCCTGTTTTTTGCCTGATGAAGCGATTTGACGAAAAAGAAGCGGGCGTGAAAATCTTCTCCCTGGCTGGCCTTTTCGCTCAAGACCGCTGGCGTTGGTTTCGGTTGTGTCCTGACGTCTTTCGCCCAGTGTCCCAGTGTCCCATCGCCATTCTCGTCATGTTTGCCGGTGTCATCAGTGGCGCGTTTGGATTACGGCGGTGGGCAAGTGGGCATCATCAAATAGCGTTCGCTCGAGGGCTTGCAAGACTCGGCCACGGGTTCGGTCCACAAAAAAAAAAAAAAAAAACAAAGCAGAACACACCCGGACACTTCCTAGCGACCCCCCGAGGCCCAACCAGCGATAGTTTGAAATTGGAAAATAAATAACTGAAAAGGAAACATAAAGATTATATCTTATCATGGCAGGGAAACGTGATGTGAAACGCAATTGTTCGCGTCACGAGCACCCGGCCCGAGCGCACGACGGATGAGCTACCTGCCAGGAACTCTACCCATTAGCAGAAAATAAATTGGCATATTTGTATGATTTGGGAATCAAAATGAGTAAGAATGGTATTCCTAAAAAAAATACTGCACTGAACATTACTGTGTAAGTTAATTATCAAAATATTGACAGTCACTTGTGTAGTGCTGTTTATACTAAAACAAAAACTAATGGCTATGCTATCAGCCATAATTCAACCGATAGTATTTTCCACAAAAATGAAAAACTTTGCCAAAATGCGAAATTGGATAATGCGACGGCATTAATATATCGCGTCGAACCACATTTGCATACGCGGCTCAATTTAAGTCGCGTTTGATGATAGTGTGTCGGCGCGTAATTCGCGCTCCCTAATGGCTAATGAGGCATTAAGGCATTAAGGCTGATCTAACCGTCTACGCAATTTTGTCTTCGTTTGTGAGAAGACGCGTTCCGGTGGTGGAGGGATTTCTTGTAACCAGCTTGAAGACCAACAAAAATGGCTGAAATTCTCAATTCTTCCTTGTTTGTGTGAAATCGTTTGATTTAAACACTAATCATATGCAATTTTATCAATCTCTTTTAACCCTATATCGATTAATTTATTTTAAAGACGGATTTTTATTAAATTCAACCGATTATTTACTTACTTTAAACTGTCAGAGTTTCCTCTTCAAAATAGTGATGGGAAATTGAAACCAGCTCGGATTCTTTGACTCAATCCCTAGTGGGATCGATCCGGATTCGAAGCCAAATCTGGATCTGGGAATTAGATCCCATTTGATTCAGAATTCCGGATTGAGATGCCTTGAGATTCAGGTAGGGGATTTGGAAATCTGATTTGTCATAGTACCTTCATTACAAAGTGGCGTATTGAATGCTATAAAACGACATAAAAAATTGGAAATCCGATTGAAAGCCAACGGCTGGAGGGATTGGGATTGGTAGTGGTACGGTTTGCGGCGTTACATCCGAGCTCAACTCGTGCGGCACAAAGTGCCCTCGATCCCGGCAGCTCGTTCCACTTTTGTGCCCGTTTCTTCTGTGCGCACGCAAAAAGGGGCGAACCTCCCAATCAAATCGTCTCGGCGCTTGCAAGACCTATTCAGCGCGATCAGCCAGCTCAGACGGGCTCGGTCGAGTGCCACCCGAAACCCACCCACTTTGCTTTAAATTCTGTCAGCGTTGGGTGTCTTCAAGAGACCCTCGGAGACGCCAGTGCATGCAGTACGGGAGAAGAAAGAAACTAGCTCACTGTCACAGTGTCCTTGAGTGTCCGTTTTGTTCGTTCCGCTCCGTCCACTGTGTACTGTTGCACGCGTCCGCCAGTGATCGTTAAGTTTGTTGCACTTCACCAGTCTGACCGATCGTTTCGAGTGTCAGTTTGTTGCACCTTCACGCGCACGGATTGTCTCAGTTCGTTTCACAATATTTTCCTACCCATCAGCGTTCGTTTTATGCGCCACTTTGCAAACGCTGCTCTCGACAACGATGACCCGCGCACGGATCATAAAACATGTTTACCTCGCTTAGTGGGTTTTGCCTTGCACACAGCTTCTTTTTGTTTGTGATGCACTTTCTTCCCACGTCCACCCTGCACGATTGTGGATCGTTAAAAACACGTCAAATGGTTGAATGGGGTGGGCGATAGTTCTGCACAAACAACCGATCCGTCGGCGGTGGTTCTAAACCTTCGAAAAGGGATAAAAAGATTTATCAATTGATTTACGTGCGCTATATTCGCATCCCTAGCAGTAATGACCGTTTTTACATGCAACATTTTTTTGTCCTTTGGATAAATTATTACCAGAACACTACGACCGTTGGCGACGGACGCTGGTCGTCTTTTTTCCTAATGTTGGCAAACAAGCATAACATATATAAACAAACATGTCAGAATTTTATTATTCGAAATGCAGGTCCCCATTTCATTTTTTTGAGCTTAGTGCTAGTCAGAATACGGGAATTTGTTGTAAAAAGCTTACCAAATACGTCCTGTAATAATATTTTTTTCTTAAAGAAATCTGAAGACCGGAGCTATTTTGATGCAAAATTGAAAATGTACATTTCCTCTTAAAGTAAAAAATAATAATCAAAAATCACTTTATATTTTTTGTTGCTTTACAAGTCAATTTAGCAACTTTTCTCGTCCATAAGTTGAACTAATCGAATGAAACTATTCAAAAGAAACGTAAGAAAATGGGTGTTTTATACTCCATAAATTAAGAAGACGTGTAAATAAATATCCTAAAAATGCCAACAAATACTAGGAATGTTTCAAATAACCGTGAGATATTGTCAAATAATGAAAGAAGTCGAAAAAAGCTGCCCCGCTTCATTACTAAACACTTTTAAATAACTTGTTTGGTATTTTTATATCTATAAATGTTTACTTCGATGAACGTAATCCAAAAAGCTGCACAACAGCTTAAATCGGCTTATCGTCTAGCTTTGAAATGCTAAACAATCATTTAAAACGAATCTCTATATTATTAAATAAATAAATATTAATTTGCGTTAGAAGAAATCCACAATTTTGCTGTCTCAAATCAAATGTTTATTAACAATCCATAGTAAGGAAACAAGTTGAATCGATCAATTTTTACTCGCTCTATACTTTTGTTGAATTATAAGGTTACTTAAGCCATCGCTACCTTTTTTTTTTCGTTCTCTCTCTCTCAGTTGGCAGCAATTGTACATTTTTCGGCCAGCCCCATCTTGACTGCACACTTCAGCGCTTTTCATCATCCTCGGGAAAGCTTATTGAAGCTTGTTTTTCTTTGCTCTAGCTTGTGTTGTTGATGTAAACCATTATCATCACCATCATCAGCGCCACCCGATGCGTTGCTTTTACCTCAATCAATGCGATGCTGTTGCTGCTGCTGCTGCTACAGCTGAAGTACGGCCTGTGCCCAGACCCGTTGGTCAGTTGCTCAATCTCATCTCGATTCGGCGCGGACGTGCTTACGTAAGGGTCAAGATGGCAGCAGCTGGCGCGGGCAAATTATTTGTGGACAGCCCGACCGCACGCGAGCCCAGGTGCCACGGGAGCCCTGTGAGCCTGGGCCGTACCGCCGCTGCGAGCGCTTGCGACTAAGTGTCTGAATATATTCATGACGAGCATGACGGTGTGACCCTTCACGTCCGCTCCCAAGCCCGGTGTGCCCCGGACACGGTGTTTGAGGTCTGAGCCCCGTTCGGCACACCGGGAGCACCGGCGTAGCACGGCGAACACCATCCGGTGGGCCGCATGGGTGAGATGCTCCAGTAGATACAGTAATTATTAATAACCAACATTAATTATTAACGCTCGCATATGCCTACGCAGCGTCACTCTAGCGAAGCAACACGCCAGCTGTACCGCCGTCATCATCATCATCATCATCCGGCGTCATCAGCAGCGTGCAAAACCGTGCAAAAACGTACGGCGAATGGAATGAAACAAACCGAAACCAACCAACCAGCAGCAGCAGCAGCAGCGCAGCAAAAAGCACGCCTAGCCCGATTTTTGATCATTCGGTCTCGGGCCCACCGTCACCGTCGGGGCCCGTTTTTCCGGGAAAATCTACTTTAATTTCCATTTCCCACCGCTCGTCGCAACGGCCGGCTCTGTGTTTGTGTGCGAGTGTCGCTCGTTTTTACCGTGTCAAACCCCGGACGTATGCCGGCTTACGGCTCGTGCAAACAGCATTCATCACGCCATCTTCGCTCGTTTCAGGTTCCGTCGGGAAGCAAAGGCCAAATGTTGCCCGTTGGTTGCCTGGGCTGTCGTAACACGGGTGCGGACTACCCGTGCCAACGCCACACTCAAGCACACTCAACCTACAAACACACATTTGCATGAGCTTTTGCATGGGTTTTTTTTTTCGTTCTCTCTCTCTCAGTTGGCAGCAATTGTACATTTTTCGGCCAGCCCCATCTTGACTGCACACTTCAGCGCTTTTCATCATCCTCGGGAAAGCTTATTGAAGCTTGTTTTTCTTTGCTCTAGCTTGTGTTGTTGATGTAAACCATTATCATCACCATCATCAGCGCCACCCGATGCGTTGCTTTTACCTCAATCAATGCGATGCTGTTGCTGCTGCTGCTGCTACAGCTGAAGTACGGCCTGTGCCCAGACCCGTTGGTCAGTTGCTCAATCTCATCTCGATTCGGCGCGGACGTGCTTACGTAAGGGTCAAGATGGCAGCAGCTGGCGCGGGCAAATTATTTGTGGACAGCCCGACGGGTTAGAAAAAGATAACCACTATAACAAATATAAACAAAATCATTATTAAAACGAAGGATCTTTCAGAAAATATGAACAAAGTGTCTCCGGCACAACATAACACAGACATATTTTGCAATACCTCCCCGACTTGTTCAACACATTCTCCCGCTCTGTAACAAAACTCCCTGCTCCTTGCACAATAACTGCACCGACCCAAACAACACGCCACCGAAGGCGTATGATTGCTCCCTATGTGTGTGTATGTGTGTACTGCTACCTCCGCGCAACGTTATCACCCGAAAGTGGTGCTCATCAAACCAAAGTACCCTCCAGTGCCAGCGCCATCCTTTCTTGGCACACATTAAATGATCAACTGTTTCCAGCGACCGAAACAGCGTGCTCGGGTGCGCGCATGTCGGTGTGTGCGTCCGGGCGCAAATCCCACCAAAACTGCGCACCCAAGTGCCCACACCGTACGACCGACTTACAACCGACCTTTCGCAATTCGTTTCGCTTGTCACCGGCAGACGAACGGCACAGATATGATATGTGCCGCCCCGGGTTTTGGCACTCTGCACTCGCTGCGGGAGGAGCAAATATGCTGCTGTGCCAAGATGCCGGACGGCTAGCCAGTGCCAGGCAGCGAAACTTTCCAACCCACACCCTGCACACACACACCCACCCACATAGGACTGCGATAATAGGATCACTTGCTTAAAGCGTACTTGGGAGTCAGTCGGATGTTATTAATTTATAACATCACCTTTTGTACTTCATAATTCAGCGCCATGCAACCCTGAAAAGGAAAACCGGCCACCATCGCACAAGCTGCGGGGGCTAGAGGAGGGGTTTCTTCTTCTCCTCCGTCGCCCTGGAACAGATGAACAGGAAGAAGGATGGAAATTAAATCGCTTTAAAAAGCAAAAACCTTGCATAATAACACGAAACCGGACACCGGGATGACGGGGAGAGCGAGCCGTTGAAAAACAGCGTGCTACCCGTGCCAACGCCACACTCAAGCACACTCAACCTACAAACACACATTTGCATGAGCTTTTGCATGGGTTTTTTTTTTTCGTTCTCTCTCTCTCAGTTGGCAGCAATTGTACATTTTTCGGCCAGCCCCATCTTGACTGCACACTTCAGCGCTTTTCATCATCCTCGGGAAAGCTTATTGAAGCTTGTTTTTCTTTGCTCTAGCTTGTGTTGTTGATGTCATTTATTTATATTTAATTAATATTCAAATAAATGAGAAAATATGTTAAAAATTAATATCATACTGCATTTACAATAATGATTTAGAGATAATCGATAAAAATAAGAAAAGCAGTAGGTAAAAGCCGAACAGAAGCAATAAGCCTAGCAAGTGCGAATCAAAAATCGACCAATAAGTATACAATACAATTTATAATGCATTGGGTGGGGTTAGAAAAAGATAACCACTATAACAAATATAAACAAAATCATTATTAAAACGAAGGATCTTTCAGAAAATATGAACAAAGTGTCTCCGGCACAAACAATGAAGCCGGAACGCAAGAGAGAAAAAACGCACCTCACGCTCCAAATGTTGGGGGGTTATTTTTGTACTTCTTTCCGTTCGGTATTCGAAAAGCGTTCCAAAACTCGAATCCCACCCTGTCAACGGCAGCCAACGGGTGAATTTATATATATTGGCGCCTCACGGACAGTGCGCCTCCTACCACGCAGGCACACCAACACGCACACGTACGCTCCCGAAAGGGCGTGAGAAGACGAAGCGGACGAAAAAGAACCGCCGCGGCGGTACAATCTGTTTAAGCATTCATTCCTTGCCCCCCCCCCCTCCCCTTCCCCCACCTCCCGCAAGCGCCACCCACCAGCTTCCAGCCTCCCACCCCCGACACGAGCGCTGCTGACGTCGTCGTCGCAGCTTCGCATCGCGAGCCTGGCCCGCTGGGCCAAATGATGATCCCGATCGGGTGTTTCCGCTGCCCTGGCAAGCGGAAGACAAAAACAAACTATTAGCCTCTCCGTCACACAGAGAGCGAGAGACACACACACACCCACAGAACAACAAAATCCCCCCGAAAAGCGACCGAAAGCAGCAGCAAAAACAACTTCAAACAATGAAAAAGGCATTCGTCAAAGCGACCCAGAACGTGTGCACATACACACACACACACCCTACGAAGACCATAAACAAACGCAAGAAAACAGAGCGGTCGCGGCTCTCTTCTCGCACCAAGAGCTTTCCATTTCAGCAGTGAAGCTTTCCGTCAACAACACACACACACACACACCTCACGGGCGTTCGCTCCGTGAGTGCTGCGTGAGTGTCCTCGCGAACGATCAAGCGCACGCACACAAACACACCCACTGCTACGAAACGCACACGCACAAAGCACACGGTGGGTGGCAAAGCCCAGGAAACAAACGAAAACACAAAAAAAGCTCCACCAATTCGTTCTCACCGTGTGCGTGGGGGAGACCGTGTGTGTCGGTGTATGTGTGTGTGTGCTCGGGAAAAGATTCCCAGGGTAGCGCAGGCGCACGGGCCACACTCGGTACCGAGCCAAACGGGTGTTCTGTGTCCCTTGCGCACCCTCTCCCATCACCGCCCCCCACCCCCCCTTGAGGAAAGGGACAAAATTCTAAGAAGTATTTTGGCAAACGCGGGATTGAGCAGGAGAATCACAACACAGGCACACACACACACAGCCACAGATTCAACCACCGCCGGGGAGAAGCACTGGTAAAGCTCCGTAACGGATCTTTTAGGGGAGGGAGGCGTGGGAGGTGGAGGGAGCTTTTGGGAAAAGTTAACCGTCACGGCAAACGTCATTTGACCTATTCCTCCGCCAGAACGTGCCGGTCGAGGGCGAACACGGGGATACTGTTGTGTCATTTTTCATTGGTGTGTGTATGTGTGTGTGTGTATGTGGTTTTATCGTTCTTATTTTGCTTTCCAACTCTCCAGGGTTGGTGCTCTTAAGAAGGCGCTCGTGTATGTGTGCGTGGGCACCGTACACGCACCGTACACGCACGCCAGGAACACCAGGACCCGGGTGCGGGTGCGTGGTGAGACTCACCAACACAAGCCAGCCGCACGTCACGGCCACTTTACGACGCCCGTAACGCTTCCAAGCGCACGGCGTACTACGCCAACACATAAACCATGGCCTGGCTGTTTGTGTGCTGTGCCAAACCCTGCCCCACGTCGTGTGTTGACGTCGGCTCGCTAGGACCTCCACCACCAGGACCCGACCTGGGGGGGAGTTGATTAGCTGCTGCTCCTGGCGCTCCTGGTGCGAGCTGTTACATTTCGCAGCGGTGCGTGTGCAGAAGGATCAAGCTCCGGGAGCTTTTAATCTCAGGCAGGGTAGCCAACCAAACGAACGGGAAAGGGGAGCTATTTTCTAGGGACGAAGCACCCGAAGAAAACTCCATCACCGTTCGCAACCGGGCGCAAGTGGCGGGTGGAAGACACAACAGAGAGAACAAGAATAAAAAAAGGAACTGCGCCGCTCCAGATTATAGTTGATGCAAACGATCCGGATAAGGCCGACGGGTGGAAGAATATTTATATGTGTGCGCCATCGCTAGCACGCGGCTGGAAGATGCGATGCCGGTCCATTACCGAAACGCAACCGAGAGGCTTGCTTGTGTGGGGAAAACTCCACACCGTGGACAGTAGCTCATTACAGCGCCCGGCACAAATCACATGCAGGCGGCCGCTCTAGTAGGCCGTGTGTAAGATTTCGGGCGATGGGATAAGCAGAAAAAAAGCGCCTTTTAATTTCTACACCGTGGAGCAACATTTTTAATCGTTTTAATTTCACCAGCCTTTAATGTTGTTGTGGTGCGCGGGCTCCAAAAACCCGGTTCGCAGTACGACAAAACGGTCCGTACCGAGTGAACACACAATCTCACTCTGCCATCGACGCATCGGTACGGCGGAACAGGCACGTATAGCATCCCGCAGAAGTGTGTGTGTGTGTGTGGCAGAAACCGCGCGTCCATAAAAGATGCCGACCTTTAACCGATTGCTGCCGTTTTGCTGCCAGTCGGTCGGTTCGGGGCGGTTTGTGTTTTGCAAATGAGCAGAAGAATGAATGAACCGATAAAAACCGGTGCGGTGAGCGGCTCGGTGTGAGCGCATGAAATGAATATTTTACATCACCTTTCCCGGCGTGTTTCTTCGACGCGTTTGTTTTTCCTGTTTCTTCTTCCTCTGCGCGCTCTCGCTTCACTATTCGTCAGCTCGGTGTGCGCGGGCCCGGTGTCCTGGTGGCAGCAGCACTACCTCCGCCCGATAAGCGCGAAACGTGAGAAATGTTGCGCAATGGCGCCCTCTAACCGCCCAACCCCGGCTTCGGAACTGCGGAAATGAGTTGTAGTAAGTTGTGCGGTTTACCAGCTTAGGATGCAGGAAGGATAGATCGGTTCCGGCGGTGGACGGGCTCGCCCGTATCGACAGCCAGAGCGAGGTGGTTGTGGTTTGTGCTACCCACCCCTTTGGCCACCCCACCGGAAGTCCTGTTTCCTGTAGGCTTTTTTTTTGTTCCCTCTCGGCGGTGTTGCGTTATTTGCTTTCTTCGCCATGTAGCCAGCAATGCGCAAGTGGGTAAATGTTACACCACCACCACCACCACCACCATGACGAAGCTGTCACTGTGTCATCTTGCGAACAAAAACACACACACCCCCTGCGGCGAGCCCCACCCCCTCTCCCGCCAACATCCCACCCACGATACAACGGCCCGGCGAGCGAGCGATAATAATTAGCAATAAATTATTATTAATATGATTTATGCTCGGTGGTAAAATTTGAAAGTTATTAAAAGTGCCGTACCCTCGGCGCCGGCTACGGATAGGGCCGGGGACGGGAACCGGGTGGCTCGCGAAAACCCGCACCCGCCCATTTTTACGATCCCGTTCCGTAGCCGAAGCACCCGAAGAAAACTCCATCACCGTTCGCAACCGGGCGCAAGTGGCGGGTGGAAGACACAACAGAGAGAACAAGAATAAAAAAAGGAACTGCGCCGCTCCAGATTATAGTTGATGCAAACGATCCGGATAAGGCCGACGGGTGGAAGAATATTTATATGTGTGCGCCATCGCTAGCACGCGGCTGGAAGATGCGATGCCGGTCCATTACCGAAACGCAACCGAGAGGCTTGCTTGTGTGGGGAAAACTCCACACCGTGGACAGTAGCTCATTACAGCGCCCGGCACAAATCACATGGTTTCCCAGGAGGGGTTGGGAGAGGGAGAGAGGGGTGCGTAAAGAATGGCGCATTTAATTGTACGACAAGCACGGCAACATTAATTAAGCGCCGTGCAAAAGCGAACCCGTCCTGGTGAAGCTTTTATTAGCACTTCCTCGCTCGCTGGATTAATTTCTCGCGCCCTTAAACCTTGCCTTGGATTTTCGCCGGTGTCATCTTACGCGCAGGAGGGGAAAGTTTAAAAATTGATGAAAACCCAAAAACCGTTTGCAAATTTATTCCGAAACTTTCGCATGAAAATCGCCCGCGCCTTAATGACGGTTCCCAAACTTTAAACGCCTGCTACGTGTCGCCTCGAAATGAAAGCAAAATAAAACCAAACTACGCATGTTAATCGCTCGTTTCCCAGGAGGGGTTGGGAGAGGGAGAGAGGGGTGCGTAAAGAATGGCGCATTTAATTGTACGACAAGCACGGCAACATTAATTAAGCGCCGTGCAAAAGCGAACCCGTCCTGGTGAAGCTTTTATTAGCACTTCCTCGCTCGCTGGATTAATTTCTCGCGCCCTTAAACCTTGCCTTGGATTTTCGCCGGTGTCATCTTACGCGCAGGAGGGGAAAGTTTAAAAATTGATGAAAACCCAAAAACCGTTTGCAAATTTATTCCGAAACTTTCGCATGAAAATCGCCCGCGCCTTAATGACGGTTCCCACACACACACACACACACACACATCGCACCGTGCAGGGAGTCGTGCTTCCTATGCAGCTCGGATAATATTGATATTTGGGCTCGCTGCTGCTGCAAATCTAGGTCGCATTCGGGCTGAATCTTGGGCGCTACTTCGCACAGGTAGGCCGCACCCTGCCAAAAACTGCAGATTCTCGTAAATCGTGCTTTGCAGCAACGTAGCCGTAATCTCCACCACCAGCACAACCACTAGCAGAAGGTACCGCAGAACGGTGCCGGGCTCGGCGCCGGTGGTGGCATTCATTTTATTACAGCATTTTCATTATTGATGCCAAAAAATATGGTTAATAAGGGGCAGAATATTAAAAAAGGCGAATCCGCCACCCGACCGAGGCGGAAGCTGCCTCAACTGCTTCAACCGATAAAGCATCGATCGAGCGATGCTGTGAAGAGTGTGCGAGCGAGAGAGAGAGAGAGAAAAAATAATGTAAGACAAAAGCTAAAAGATGGAATATCCTAGTAATTTATGTACCTGAAAAACAGAACTAACTACCTTTCAAAAGGCAACGGCTAATGAATGATAAACACTTCTCCCAGTGGTGAAAACCAACACACATTCCACAGCAAAACAATAACCACAAATCGTTCGATCGTTCCTTCCCTCCGCCCGTGTGGGCGAACGTGCAAACAACATGCAAGCTCTTCCGCGCATTATTCCATGACATTAATTTAACCTGCGGAACACAAACGCACACGAACCCGAGCCACAGCCAAAAACTTGTTCCCGGCTTCGGCCCGGCTTACAACGGCCCGACGCCCGCTATTTCTCACGTCGTTTTAATGCGATTAATCAGCGAGAAAAGTTTCGCCGCGTCCTGTTTGAAAAAAAAATCTGAATAAAGCTATGAATAAGCTATGAAAATTATTTGTTTTTAATGTTCAAAGCTGCTTCTTTTCAATATCCTGAAATACAAATTGTATTTTATACATTATTTTACAAAAAGTATTAATTTTTGCACAGACATTGAATGCAAAGATATTATTCAATTCTAATATTTATCATTTATATAATGTAACATAGACCAAACATGGCGAATCTCACGCACACTATTACACACGAATGTTAAAAAAAATCACCGAACCTTTCGGCGTTCAAACAGAACGATTCTTTGGTGGCTTTGTTTTTACAGCTGGAAGGAAAAAAAATACACAGCAAAGTAAACTGATAAATAGTAGTTTTGCATGTGAATAATCATCTCAAGATCCAAAATAACGAACAAAAGTAAACTAACCGTTGCGAGAACAGTGCTGATAGAAGACATCAACGGTTCAACTAGTCTGTATAAACAGCAAACGTCATACGGTACGCGCCATCTATTAAAACTGGGTTTTCTGCTCGAAAAAGATTGACTAACTCTGCTCGACTGACTAATACATTGACAAAAACATTCGCGAATCATAAATATTCGAGCAGCAATTATCAGCACTTTCCACATCCAAAACGCTCCTCATTTATTATAATTACAAAGGCAGGAAATTGTGAAAAAATAACTATGAAAATAATCTGTTGCAGTAACAGTAATACAACCGTGCAACAATGAATTGTTTATCGTTTCAAAACCAATTATACTCTATTACTATGAAAAACATGCTGCATAAAAATGTTGGTGAACAGTGCATTGGCTTTAGTAGCAAAGTTTCTTTTTTGGTAGCATTTGTACAGACAAAAATTACTCGAATGTACCAACTTTCCCAAATGTGGCCTTTACAAACGTCGTTTCAAGTTCAACAGATCACTTTCAAAATAATGTAAGACAAAAGCTAAAAGATGGAATATCCTAGTAATTTATGTACCTGAAAAACAGAACTAACTACCTTTCAAATTGGTAGCATTTGTACAGACAAAAATTACTCGAATGTACCAACTTTCCCAAATGTGGCCTTTACAAACGTCGTTTCAAGTTCAACAGATCACTTTCAAAATAATGTAAGACAAAAGCTAAAAGATGGAATATCCTAGTAATTTATGTACCTGAAAAACAGAACTAACTACCTTTCAAAAGGCAACGGCTAATGAATGATAAACACTTCTCCCAGTGGTGAAAACCAACACACATTCCACAGCAAAACAATAACCACAAATCGTTCGATCGTTCCTTCCCTCCGCCCGTGTGGGCGAACGTGCAAACAACATGCAAGCTCTTCCGCGCATTATTCCATGACATTAATTTAACCTGCGGAACACAAACGCACACGAACCCGAGCCACAGCCAAAAACTTGTTCCCGGCTTCGGCCCGGCTTACAACGGCCCGACGCCCGCTATTTCTCACGTCGTTTTAATGCGATTAATCAGCGAGAAAAGTTTCGCCGCGTCCTGTTTGACGCACGTGGTCGTGCGGAGGAGATTTCCATATTCAATCTTCGATCAGCTTTGTTTGGTATTCCGGGCGTGTGCGAGCGTGGCCGCAGCGTGGAATGGAGTGTTTTTTTTCTGCTTCTCTCGCTTCGCTGCTGCTTAAAGCAAGCAAGTGGTTAAAGCATCCGGTGGGTATGCTATATTTCTGATAAGTTATATAAATGTGATAACAATTTGGGTGGAAGTAAAAATTCTGCAGAAAAAAACACACACACAAAAAGCATCCCTAAATGGCCAGAACGGGGACGAAAAATAGCCACAGGATCTCCACAGCAGCAGCAGCAGCAGCGACAAATGGCGACGGAAAGTTTGGTGTATGTGTGTTTCTAGTTTTCTTCCCCCCCAACCGGGCAGGTTTTCCTTGGCCCTATCGCTTGTTTGCGCACCATTCCGTTCCCTGGCTAATCTCGTGATTGACATCGGGAAAATGAATAAACTTTCCGCAATGTGTATGGCGCGTTTTCTTTTCCCCCGGACAGTTTTTTGATTGTATTTTCGAGTTTTTTTTTTGTTCGTTTCGCTTTGCTTGCCCAGGATGCAGTTTTCGTTCCGCGTTTCCCAATCGAAAACTTTCCCCACGGGGCGTTATCTGATCGTTCAGTGGCCGGTTTTTCGTATGGAGTGAGGGCAACAGTAGCTCCTCGAAAACTCCCTCCTGCCATTGCGAGCTCTTAGTGCCACGGCTATCGTTGGCTAATGTTGGAACGCTCCGAGGCATTCAAGACAATCCGGACGGATAGGGGTGAGAGCTGTGTCCCCAAACCGGTCGAAACCGCTGCAGCCGGAGTGCTGGAAACAGTTTCACGCGTTTGTGACATTAAATCAAATCATGCCGTACGTCGTGTGCAAGGGGTGCAATAAAGAGGGATAAAATGACGTAAGGGTTTTCTTGGTTCTTTATCACTCTCACTCTCCCACTTTCGCCTCACGGTACCACAAAAAAAGCGTCGAAAACTACGCTCCACCCGTACGGGCGTACTGCGGCACGCGAAAGACACGGATCCGATTCCCCGCCTCATAAGACATCTCCAGAACGGACGAAGAAGCGAGAGACACACAGCCACGGCGAGTCCTCGCCTTTTCGTGCACGGCAGAGTAAATTATCTACCCGTACCCGGCACCCGGTTCGTTAAATATACCCCCACGCGCTCTTAGCTAGGACACCACGGGTGGATAATGAGAAAATATCTTGTTTGAATTTACTACTTAGCGTGCAAGCCAGTTCCGGGAAAATCTCGCTCCGGTGCGGGATAATTTAAACTCCTGCAAGATGCTCCTTTGCCTTCGCGGCGTGCTGTGAAGCTCTCAAACCCCACCCAACCCGGTTTCAACACTATCCCGTCATCGTCACGCATCGATGCGCCTCGCACATCGGTTCCCACGCCACGGCACGCGTAATTTACGTGACAAAAATTGCACCTAATTGTTGGCTGCTTTCGACACCCCATCGGGTGGGAATGGCAAGCTCCTTAATGTGCATCTTGTGCGCCCTACTGCGAACGTATGCTGGGGTTGGAAGTGGTTGAAAGATTAAAATTTTGAACTTCTGCGCTGTGCTAATTTGGTCGTGTGAGTGGTAATGAAGTAAGCAAATTTAACGGAACCGGAAGCTGCGAACTGCTTCCGACAAAAGATACCAAGAGAATGCTATGCAATGTTGCAAATAATTTTATAGCTTGATTAGAGTAGGGCCAGATTGGATTCGAAATGGTCGAAATGGTTTTTTGCTCTAAAACTATCCGGTAAATATTTAATTAAATACAGATAATAAATCCAGTGATTAATATTCTGACTCTAAAATGAATGCCAACAAACATAAAGCAAACTATCTGCACAGACGAATGTTAACGAATAATAATATAAATTCACAATAAGAAAAACGTGGATTCATTCGCTATTACGGATATCATTGAATAATGTGGTTTGCTTAAAAAAAATCTGAATAAAGCTATGAATAAGCTATGAAAATTATTTGTTTTTAATGTTCAAAGCTGCTTCTTTTCAATATCCTGTTCGATGGGACCACACATACACAAGGCACCGCGTCTACCGCAGCGGGCCTTACACGCGTTCGATAGCTATTGAGTTTATTAAGAAATAATTTTGTTCCCACTCTCCGCTGGAGCACGCCACACAGCCACGGCGAGTCCTCGCCTTTTCGTGCACGGCAGAGTAAATTATCTACCCGTACCCGGCACCCGGTTCGTTAAATATACCCCCACGCGCTCTTAGCTAGGACACCACGGGTGGATAATGAGAAAATATCTTGTTTGAATTTACTACTTAGCGTGCAAGCCAGTTCCGGGAAAATCTCGCTCCGGTGCGGGATAATTTAAACTCCTGCAAGATGCTCCTTTGCCTTCGCGGCGTGCTGTGAAGCTCTCAAACCCCACCCAACCCGGTTTCAACACTATCCCGTCATCGTCACGCATCGATGCGCCTCGCACATCGGTTCCCACGCCACGGCACGCGTAATTTACGTGACAAAAATTGCACCTAATTGTTGGCTGCTTTCGACACCCCATCGGGTGGGAATGGCAAGCTCCTTAATGTGCATCTTGTGCGCCCTACTGCGAACGTATGCTGGGGTTGGAAGTGGTTGAAAGATTAAAATTTTGAACTTCTGCGCTGTGCTAATTTGGTCGTGTGAGTGGTAATGAAGTAAGCAAATTTAACGGAACCGGAAGCTGCGAACTGCTTCCGACAAAAGATACCAAGAGAATGCTATGCAATGTTGCAAATAATTTTATAGCTTGATTAGAGTAGGGCCAGATTGGATTCGAAATGGTCGAAATGGTTTTTTGCTCTAAAACTATCCGGTAAATATTTAATTAAATACAGATAATAAATCCAGTGATTAATATTCTGACTCTAAAATGAATGCCAACAAACATAAAGCAAACTATCTGCACAGACGAATGTTAACGAATAATAATATAAATTCACAATAAGAAAAACGTGGATTCATTCGCTATTACGGATATCATTGAATAATGTGGTTTGCTTAAAAAAAA